>UZAE01001897.1:0-11107 GCA_900617975.1 Rodentolepis nana
TGCTTCAACTACTAATATCTCATCTTCAAGATGTTTACCTATTTATTTCAAATGGCAGGCGTTTTGATAGTTATCATTAGCTCTTTAGCCGACTTTGGGGCTTCACAGAGAGGAGGAGGAACATCAAAGAGACAAAAAGTCAAGAGGAGAGACAGAATAATGATTCACAGATTTAAAGGAGACAGACAGATACGATGGCAGAGAATAGGAAAGATAAGTACTGTGGAAGGGGTCGAATATGACATGTATTTGGCCATGGTAGTTTGAAGTGAGATGTCAACTGCCGGTTTATAGATTTTTTTGTCGTATGGGTATACGTTGCCCAGAGTGCACCACGTGGAGGTAAGTCTATCGCACACCCCATCTTTAAAATGTTTAAGGCGGTATATATTAAACCTAAAAGGAAACAGGTTTGTGACCAAATAATATTAGTTGGAAGTAGTAAGAAAATTATAACACACTTTCTTAACTCCGAGTCAAGTAATTAATAAAGAAAACTCTACCTCTCGGACTTTCTCTCTCTCCTCCCCCCCCCCTCACCCTCTCTCTCTCTCTCTCTCTCTCTCTCTCTGTCATGCCCAAAATCTTAAGACTTGCATATTTCAATAGGTCTCAACTTTGGAAATAAATGTTTATGTATTCTAAATTAGTATTAACAAATGAGTAGTCGGGTTAATATAATGGAAATTGAAATTACGCTAATCAGTGAGAAGGCCGCGAGTTAAAAGTCACATTTCTTTATTCTAATCGAATGAAAAAATAATGGCTCTTAATCGACCTTTACTCGGATCATGTTAGCCGAAGTCTTGGCTAAGCCATTAATGGGTGATAAATGACTTTTATTCATAAAAGTAACCTGTGCGTTGATCAATAACGGCGTTGTCTTTCTAGTTATACAATGTTAGGACAAATTAATTGTTTGTTTTACCGAGATACGTCATTAGAGTGTCCTCAAAATAGGATACGGTAACGTACTTGAAGTGCTAGCATAAGTTCGGGAATGCTATACTAATAAAACCGCTTTGCAATGAAGGGGTGGAATTATTTTCTATTTTAAGAATGTCAAATGTTAATTATTTATAATTGGAATGATCTATTGAAGTTTCTTATTTTTGACCATATCAAATGATTTCAGTTGAACTCTAATGCCTTAATTATTCACTCCCAATGTATTCCGTTGGAATAGTTTTTATATTTAAATGAATTTAATCTAAGTTATTAAGCTTTGCAATTGAAATTGTGACTAATCATGTCACATTTCTTCAATGAATCATCACTCATAAATTACAAAAATTTAAATTTCAGTGAAAGAGTACTTGAGTGGAAAAATCTCATTATCGGGAACATTTAGTCTTATCTCTAATTTCACAACCTCACAACTAAAGCATCTCAAAAGAAAGTTTAGTTTGTTGGTCTTCCTCCACCCAGTCAGGTCTTAAGAACAGTCATCGTCTTGAATAGAGCTAAATTTCTGTTTTCACTTTCCAAACAAGCCACTTTTATGAGACACCAGGGTTCTTCTGCTTCAGTCTTGGCGCAAGCATTTCATCATATGCTTTCTTCTGGTTGGCTGCTCTGTATTCAATGATTTTCCGGCCAGATGTTTGTGTACTTAAAGGGCTTTATAACTTAAGCCAGCTGGAGAGGATTATTACAAACGCACAAACACACACACACATACGCACACACATGGTTACTTCTATTCAATTCTCTGATATTGATACGGGACGATAATAAAATTAAAAAAAAGGAAGAATTTTGCAAAGACACGGAAATTATTATTTTGCCTCTAAAACTTAACAACAGGTATAAGGCAACCTTAATACAGTGAATCATTTTTTATTACCCATTATTTATTTATTCTGTGATGGAGGCTAGTTTAACATAGAAAATTGTGAATATTCGACCTTTAGTCGAAAAAAATTAACTGACAGGCTTAATTGCTAATAATTTAATAGTCCAAAGCCACTATATATAGAAACTATGATCTTCTATGCAGCACATGCAACAGCTGAGGTTTAAGAAGGAGAAAGACATGTAAAACGACAAAATTTTATTTTCATCTCTCTATAGTGCAAGTACCCAGTAAGCTGTGTAGGGGTTTTGATTTATTTACTGGTTGGCCAGTGACAGAGCTGTGAGAAGATTTCATTTCAAGGTACAAAAATAGATTAACGGTAATTGATCAATTCGGTCAGTTTTGTTGGCACAGTTGTCGTTGTGCTTGTCTGTCAAGTCAGTAGTCACAAGATCCGGGTTCGTGTGGGCATGAAGTAGTCAAATTGCGCTGGAAAGTGATCAATCAGGAATAGTAGCGGAATACGAGGTTCCTGTAATAATGGATCTAGGATGTCTTCCTTTTGCCTTGCTAAGTGTTGATGGAAGTTTTCCGAGGACATTTGGGAAGGCAACAATTTCATTGTTCCAAAATGAAATTTTATCTAAATAACATTTAAAACTTCTGCTTAGAAGTTCAAAGGTAAAAGGTTTTCTCAATTCGGCTTTAAAATAACATCTATAATACACAGATTTTCTAAAATAAATCCAAATTTTAGTCTGATATATAAAATTAACAAAAGCAATGAGGACAATGTGGTAAGGTAAAATAGGAAGCCAACTTTGCTATTTATGTTCGATTTCCTCCAAATCAGAAATAATATGCAGGACGGAAGTAAACTCCGGCAATTATTGAAATTACACTCTCTTTTCAATTACGAATTTCCCGTGGGAGCACTCTTACGAATAGGTCCGAATTGAAGCATTCTTGGAGAATTCGAGAAAAAATAAATCCACGAAATTAAAGTTTGAAAATTGACGGAAGATTTTAAAAGGATTCGAGCACTAGTGATAAATTATTCTGGGTTAATTATTTGAATGATTCAAGGTAAGCGCAAAAGATTTCCACCTAAATGTCAGCCTTAATGACAAAGAAATTAAATAATCCTTTCTTCAATTAGAGGTAGCTATATATATATATATTATATATATATATATAAGCTCTCTTACATATCCTCAATTTCAATCACAAAGTAATTATGAGTGAAGGGAACATTTTGGCACGCAATCGCTTTTTAGGAGAAGTTGGAATTCTGATACATTAGGTTAAAAGTATCTCAAAATTAGGTCAGTAAAACTACTATTGGTAGCGAAATCAAAGTAGCCTTCATATCTAACCTTAAAACGACCGATCTTTTTAAGGCTAACAGGGCACAATAAATTCTCCCCATTGAAAAGACCCAGAGTGCTGAAGTACCATACGTATTTTAGACAGTGGGTATAAATGAGTGGGACAAAGAAGATGGAGAGGTGGAGATGAAGGAAGTTGAAGGAGGAAGGCGACAGAGCTGAGCAAAGACAAGCAGGTAGACGTAGTGAGGTACGTTGAGGCTGTTTGCCGATTTCAATGATATGAACAATTGACCGTTAGGACAAAGGTATAAGTTAGCATGAAGTGCGCATGGCTTGGGGAGACAGAGGAGACAATGGTCAGGAGTGTATTCAGTTCATTTAATCGAATGAACAGAATACCAATTTTTAGTCAGATCCACATGAAGACGAATATTTTTCTAGATACATCATATACCATAATGAGGGTCAAATTTTAAGATTAAGATATAAAGCGTCGGAAGTTCTCTAGATGTAGAATATTGAAAGTAATGCCATTATTCATTTGCCATTTGCGTGAAAAAAATCTGATGAGTTGACTTCGATTGGAGATCAATTGTGCTATGTTCTAATTTTTGGCTTATTAAGCTTCCATTTACTATTACTCTCGTATTTAACGCATTTCGGGCACACTCCAATTCAAACCAAATCTATTTCAAGTCAGTTGGATATTCGAAGAATAGTCATAGGACTCGGAAATCTTCAAAAAACATTAAAATACAGGGTTTTAATGCTGAATTTTGAAGTAAATATACCAATAATATTTACTTCCTAAATATACCGCGACTTCATAGTTCAGAAACTGATTATTTTTTTCTGATAATTTTCATCTTCCCTTTATCATAAATAATTCGAGGTAGGAATGAACATTTCCACACCTAGTTCCACCTATATCGATCGATCCAAGTTGAATCTCCCGTTGTTGCGAATCAACGTAGCACCACATATCCCTCAATTTTTTGCATATATCTACTCCGTCCTCTTTAGTTCTATTCTACTGTCGTAGTGGAGATTGGTTGAAGATAGGTGGAAGAGGTTGAAGAACAGGGTGGTATTAAATAGATACCTTAGCAGAGCAAGGTAACAAAAACCATTCAAGTGTGTGCTCTTCCAAAGTGTGAATTAAACAGAGTCACTAATGAAATATTTTAATACTGGAAGATAAGCGTTCTTTTAACCACCAAGATATAAGTCAAGCTCGTAAAAAGTGCTCAGAAGAAACGATAGCGGGTAGCGTTGATATCTCTCTAGACACCCACTTATTAAAAGGAAATTTTGCCGAAAGTCGTTCACGATTCTTGATGAATTAAAATGAAGTGAAATGAGATTCTACAAAACGTTTCTTGTACCAATACCGTTTTCAGGAAATTATTACTATACATTAAAGAATGAAACTAGAAATAGAGCTTTGAAAATTTGCATTGAATCAAAGTATTAAATATAATAGGTAAGCATTGTTTAGTCTTACAAGCGATTCTACTAATGTATAAGGACAATGGTATTCTCATCATTTTGAATTAAGTGTAGTTGTTCTTTGTTAGAATTGGATGGTTCCCTCGAAGTTACTCGCGTGAAACCTATTTAATTCTTTCTGTATTAAACGGATTGTATCAAGTGTAATTGTCGCTCAATTTTCTTTTCAAAATGTCAGATTAATCTATGAATATAGATTGAGTAGATATTTCGAATTAAAAAATATCGGGTGTCTGATTTATCTGGACGCTATAAAATTTAAGTCTATGCTTTTTAGGAAATATACGTTATTGTTATAATTCCACTTGAGTTTTGTTTATATTTTTAAGAATTTGATTCAAACTTTCAAGATTAGGCGTGTTTTGGAAAAAAATAAAGAAAGTACTCTTAGAATTTTGTCGACAAACTATATTAAAATTCTCACTACTGTATACGCTAATACATTCCTTAACAGCTCCATGAATTGACCAATAAGTCATTTTCCATGATTCGACTTTGGATAATGTCAGCAATTTATTATAACTAATTAAATGCTTCACATAGTTATTGTCAAACCACACGCTAATCCAAGCCTTTATAAGACATTTTCGAATGTCTATGCTTACTGGGCTGTACTCACTGCACGACACTAGACTATTGATGCTCCTTTCCTCTACTTCACTGTAACTCAACAAAATTTCCCCAATGAAAACTTTCTGTCCGAACAATCTTTTTGGCGTTCTCTTTTCCCATCTCCTTCTAATTAGCATTTGTCTCTCTCTCTCCCTCCCATTTACTCAGTTATTTAATCTATTCACAATTCTTGGCATTCTGATTTAGCAGAGCAAGTTGTCTCTAGTCCGAATTTGTAATGTAGCAATTAGCTAACGCATTGTATTTAATAATAGACTTACCTCCACGTAGTGCACCTTGGGTAACGTATACTCATACGGCAAAAAAGTCTATTATTTGGCAATTGACTTCTGACTTCAAATTACCATGACCCCATTGTATATTAAATTCGACCACTTCAACAGTACTCATCGTACCTTTTTTCTGCATTTGTGTCCATCTATCTCTTTACATCTGTGAGTCACTTTTCTTTCCCCCCTCACGAAATTTATTTCGCTATGATGTTCCTCCCCTCAGTGAAGTCCAAAGTCAGCTAAAGGGCTAACGATAACTATCAGAACGCGTGCCATTTGAAATGAATAAATAATTTATCATTTTAGTACAAACAAAAAGTGATTTGTTCATTTAATCGATTTCTCATTATAACTTCTCTGTTATCGATTTTTCGAATTCTAATAGGGCGTAACCTGAGTAAATCCTTAAAACCAAGTGAAATACTTTTTTTCTAATTCAATCTACCAACAGTGGAAAAAAAACCGTCATCTTAGCTTCGGCACCCTCAGCATTTTCATGCCCCATGTTGAATGAACCCATTCGTAATCAATAAAATTCAGCTTTCAAATTGCAACTACATCTCCATCCACACATTCACCGTTATTTATAAGCTAACTATGATTAAACCAAGCGGATGAAATTCTTAGAGCTCTAACAACATAATATGAGACTAGGCTAGCGGTTCTTCAGGTTCTCTATGAATTCTACAGGGTATATGCGAGCCCCCAAGGTACTGTCCGCGGGAAACCTTATTTATACAACAGTAGTTCCTATTAGGAGCTCTGAGTTTTCTCCGTTGGCATTGTTGATCGGGATTTCAGGTTCTAACATAACAACAGGGTATGAAAAAGTAGACTTTGAAACGAACACAGTTGATCAAGTTCGGCTAGAGAGGTGACTAATATTGAACTTTGAAATACCGAAAAAAGTGGGCTTTAGAATATGCTCTCTCCTAAATCAGTTTTGTTTATATGATTGACTACATATGATTTGAAACTGGTAAATTGAAGGAATGTGGAACTCAGTGATGATGTAAGCATTTGGATGTAAATGTATGAGAAAATGATTTGTTAGAGGTGTAAAGTGTTAAAACATGACTAAAAATTGCACAATTACTCATGTTTATTGTCTTTGACCTTACCCCTCTAATGCCTGACATCTGTATATTAAATGCCTTCGTGTCGTGTTTCAAGATAGCTCAATAAAATCAAAAGATTTTTTGTCGAGTATTATAATAATTATTTCTGGAAAATGAATAATAATTATGAATTATGTTAGGAGCCCGAATAATAAGTTGTTATTTATACTACCGTGGTAGTCACACCTTCGTTAACGTTTAAACATCAACTTATATATGAACTAGTTCTTCAAATACCCATTTCAAACAAAAAGGAAATTCATAGGGAATCTCTAAGCAATATCGTAATTTCACATGCATACTCATGGCTGTAAAAGGTTACAAGTGAATTACGGTCAGATGGACGACCACTTAAGTAACTAAACTATGATCTGGATGTATCGAAACCGGGTTAAATCATTAGGAGAACAATATTTGCATTGAATGAGAAAATGCGTTGTTTAATGCATCCAAAATTCATCACCTGCCACCACTTAACTAATTCCTTTTTCGCCCCTTATTGTACTGATTTAAAAATGTTTAGTTTTTGACATAATATGCCTTCTCATTGCTAAATTTAATAAAGGTTATTTTGCTTTGTCGAAGAAAATACTAATATTAAAATCTCTAAAAGGATGAATAGTAGTGAAGACATCACCTGTCAACCGCTCTGCAGTGATGAATGTTTTTTTCAGGTAATATGATATTCCGATCCCCCAGAGTCTGTCCATTTTGACCAAACTATGATACACTTCCTCCTTCTTCGGATGTACTCTACTTGCCTAGCCCAACCGTTGAGAATATTTGCAGCAAATGGCAGGCTTTATGATAGTTATCATTGATCCTTTAGTTCACTTCGGGCTTCACAGAGGGGAGAAACAGACAAATTCAAAAAATGTCGAGGTGGGGGGGGGGGGGGGGGGAACAGAAGAGTTGAGAAAAAGATAAGGTAAGGTTAGAACCGCGGAAGTGTTCGTTTATGATATACAGTAGGATCATGGTAATTTGAAGTGAGAAGTCAACTACCGATTTTTAAACTTTTCTGCCAAATGAGTATACGTTGCCCAGGGTGCACCACGTGGAGGTAAGTCTATCGCGCACTCCACCGTTGGAAATATGCTTCCCTAAGATGTGATCACTGATTATTGCAGATTGAAAGACACCAACATCCAGTGCGTTTTTTTTCCATTTTCTGAGCCTAACATTATCATAGTAGATGCACCATAGATCTGAATTTTTATTCCGATTTTAGGTCCTCTAAAATGCGCAACAGTCAATCCTCCTGGAACCCTTAAATTGCTTCTGCTATTGAATGTAGGCAGATTCAGAGTGGTATGACAAAACTCTTAAACCAATAAATGGACTAACAAGTGATATTTTAAACAAGAACACATCTAGCTATTACGTTAATTACACCTCCAGTGAGAACGTTAGGAATTCAGTAAATTAAGAGAGTATGACTTAACTCACAATTGAAATCTCATGAGTAGTCACAATATGCCTACTTGGCGAGGTTACACCTTCGACGCCCTTATTAAATCGTCACATCACCTACTTCTGAGTTCCTTACACGCTTATGGCTATTCCGATTTCCAAAAAGATTTTTCGTTTGGAGATCCCAAAGAAATCATAAGGCTCAAGCGATTAATATAAGCACAATTCTTTTTATATAATAAATAATCCTTGTCAGATGTAAAGTGGTACATCTTGAAAGTTTAATGAGTGAAAAGTACAAGAGGGGGAGAGCAGGAGAAATATAGTTAAAAAAAAGACAGGGAAAGAAATACCATTTGAGTCAATATCATTGGAAAGCAGATTGTTTCAATTTTCACAACAGACACCCGTACAACATAAACCCAAAGGAATGGAAGAAAGGGAACATAACATATGCTAAATTGACGCATCTAGTTTATGTCTTCATCGTCGGTGAGGGACTTTTTAAGCTTATATAACATAGTAGTCATCCATGGCTCCAATCGCGTTATGCTGTCATACGCCTTCACAGCAGCCGTGAAATCATCAGGGTTGTCTGAACTCAGTGCTTTACTAATTTCCTAAAACGTAAGATTACGTCTATTTATATCATTTCAGTAGATTCAAAACTTAAAGGCAAAGGAAAAAGGGAATTACCTTCAGAAGTCCACACTCACGTGAATCGGAAAACATGGGGTATTCTTGAGCGAATTTCTCCAAAAGATTGCGCCCCTTAATTGGATCATAATTCATATCACAGATAACAGCCTTCATCAGATATTCTTTCGCTCCATAACGCAAGAGTTTATTATCCATAGAACTAACGCCAGCCTAAAAGATTAAGACATCGCCACTATAAAAAGTTAATCAATATGGTGATTAAACAGAGGACAGAAAAATAAGGCATACATCTTCGAATATCCTTGCAGCTTTTTCAAACTGATCCGAAGTAGCGCAAATCTCGGCAACTTTGAGCAGGCATTTTCGTGCTGAGCTATTTGATTCTTCGCCTTTGTAAAAGTCAGCAGCTTGTTCATAATGTTTGCATGCCTCAGCTTCATTTGACAAGTCTTTCTCATAGATTTCAGCAATAGTCATGTGGTGCTTAGCGGCTATTGTAAATCGACCCATCTCAATATAAATTTCTGCAGCACGAGTCAGACATGCGATTGCTCGATCAGGGTCAATTTTACGATAAGCTGTGGAAGCATCAACACAGTTTGTAGCAGCATCCAAATGTGATTTGCTATTGGCGCTTAATTCAGCAGCTTTCATAAAAGCATCACCAGCATCCTGCCATTTATGGGCCATTTTAAAGCAATTCGCAGCTCGCTCATAAAGATGAACTCTTTCTTCTGTCCTATCGGAGCCCCTGGAAGAAAGATTTAGTCCCAAAAGAAATGAAAGACTATTAAGAAGATAAGGACTTCGTGGTTAAAAGTCAAGAAAAGACTTAAATAAAACTAGTGAAGCAATAGAACCCATAAGTTATTTCAGTCAATTATTTTCAGCATATAGTTATAAATATATAGTCTCATGTAAAAAAATTCAAAATTAAGCAGAAATAAATTTAGAGAAGGAAATGTACATGCAAAAGATAAAACCCGATAAATACTATACGAACCCAGAAAAAAGGGAGTGAAAGAAACCTCCTTTCGGTTGTTTGGCCGCATCAGCTAAATATTCTCGAGCCTTTTTCTCATTTTCATCCATCTTACAATATCCCCTCAGAGGCTAAATACAAACCCCGTGTTGTGATTGGTTAAATATTAAACTAATATTATCCGACACCAAATAAATATATTTAATCCTAAGAAATAATTTACCAATATTCATTATTTGTTAGGTCAACAAAATTATCGCATCATCTTTTAAATATTCCATTACAATTTATAAATAACAATTAATATAATTATTGTGTTGGAGATAGCGTGCAAGAAAGATAAGTGGGATTTTAAAGTACACTCCCTTAGGTTTCTGGTGAATTTACACTATAGTGAATAAACCTATGCTTTAACATTTTTTCGTGGGTGTAATGATTTAAAAGGAATTTTAAATATAATAGTGAAACCGCTATAGCTCCTTACATAATGGAATACCTCGATTAATTTAGGAAATACAAGAAAATTGTAAGTTAATTTTGGTTAAGATGTGTTTTGAACAAATCCAAACAATTGAAAATTAATCGAATTCTTAGAATTTATCGTTTTATAATTTTGAGCCTAAATCATTCAAAGGCATCCCTTTCCAAGCCAATTTAGATGAAATCGAAATAACTTAAGATTGATAAGTTCTTTAAATTTCATATGCAACAAATGAGACCGATCATAAAATATGAACTTTGAAACAAGAAAAAATGAACCGTCAAGTAGGTGAATATTCAATGACATACGCCAGAAAATCTAAAGTAGTAATGATTTTTTCTACCTATCTTATCGACAACTTCACTTTTTTGGTAAAGTTAATTTAAGCTGGTGAAAATTTACCAATTTTTTACGAGGCCGAAAGTTTAGTAGGCAATACTAATATAGTTACAATTGGATGAAAAGGAACCACTACAAATAAATTTGCTTTAAAACTAATATAAAAGACATTTCATTTTTTTGCGTCGAACTAAACCAAGGAAGTCGTCTAATAATTAATGATACCTCAGAATGCCCCACAAATTTCGCAATTCGGCCGAATCTTAGTTCAAACATTTATTGCTCGTGTAATTTTCAATAATAGTACCTACCGGTTTGGTCTTAGTTTTATATCTACTATAAGGGGTGCTCGAGAGACTTACCTTCACGTGATGCACGCTGGGCAACGTATACTCTTACGACAAAAAGTCTATAAACTGGCAGTTGACTTCTCACTTCAAAACCTAGTATATGTAATATTCGACCCCTTCCACAATATTCATCTTACCTTTCTCTCACTTTGTGCATGCCTGCCTCTTTTACATCTGTGATTCACTCTTCTGTTCTCCCTCTCGAATTTTTCTCACTTTGA
>UZAE01001898.1:0-11106 GCA_900617975.1 Rodentolepis nana
AAGTTCAGTTTCTAAACTCCTCATTAGTAAAGATAAACAAGCCTCTGTTATTTAAAAAAATGCATTGATATAGTACTTTACAAGCACTGTCGGTAAAAATTCTGCCTGATATATTTCAATTAACACTTATATGGATTTCTTCATATCCTCCTGGTGCTATTTTGACTAAAGTGTCCTCAGTTGATTCCCAATGGTCACTTTGAATTTTGGCTCTTTATCGTTTAATTACGGTATATTTCAATGTTTCATCGAGTAGGATGAAAGGGGACAATGTGAGATTAGGCATGAATGACAAATTAGCTTTTCTTGAAAGTAAAGTATGCACAGGCAAATAATAGAGAGGAAATGTATCGCATATATTTTGAAAGACTTTGTAAAGAACTTAAGGAGCAATCATTCTCTTCATAACTTGTATATACTGAAAATAGTAAATATCAGGATGCTGAAAGCTATGACTACCGAGGTCACATAAGATTCGAATTTCTAACTTTACTCAAACAGAGGAAATATTTTTTGAGAAGCATCGCAGTAGTTGTTCAAAACTATAGAAGCTGATAGTGCACGTATATATAAAAGAGAGCGATTGCGCGAGAGTCGACAATGATTTTTGATTAACGCTATCGCTGCTGCAGTCGTGTTCCTGCCCTCCAGAAGGAGCAATCTTATTGCTCTCGGCAAAAAAAGCTCGATTTTCAATTCCTATCTTCAGGATTATCTATTATTGGATTTTCATGCTCACACCTGGATATGCAAGACCACCTATGAGGAAGTCAATAATCGATTATAGATTGGGTAGAAGTTGGTACTTGCAATTTACTCTCTAATGGTAAACAAATTTTAATTATTGAGCCCTTATAAAGTCATTTATGATTTTCTACCATTTAGCAATCATAAACTTGATTTGAGTTAGTTTTATCTATCCTAGATAGAAATCCAAGCATGAGCTCTTTAACTCTTATGATTGAAATTATTCCATTCACCTAATCTATTAAACATGCTAAATTTCGGATGTATCTTCTTTTACATCTTAGTGATTTGTAAGCAATTGAATTTAGACAATTGAATGGCCATCTTTGAAATTATAAGGCGACGTATAATGTAATTTGCACTCAAATACCTTCAAACCTAAGCTCACAATAAATGTTGTTCCTGAAATAGTTCGGCCAGTGGAGATCTTACTTAGAAAGTGGTGAAGCTACAATTCATAAAATGCAGGCATCCCTGCGTTACCTCTCCTTCCCTGCACAGGGGTTCAAGTGAAGCCAAAGTATGATTTAATTGTGTTTTCAATCTCTTCACAAATCTCACTATTTGTCCACTCTGTGGTATTACTTTTGTACTTTATTAGCAAGGCACGCTTTAGAGTAGAATTGGGTTCATCTAGGCGAACCCTTCTTACGATAACCTTTTTCTTTCCATTTCGAATCCGGCCAGGGAGAGGCGTGAACTTCAAGAATTTACACTTAAATTTATTTGAAGTAGGTTCGCTAATTAATCACATTTCGACCATAGTACATTTAGTACCTCATGAATGAAGTATTCAAAATGTAAAACCGCTTTGGTTTCTTAATGCAGGTTATTCACACTTCAAATTTCATCTGCAACAATAAGCGTATCTTTTTGTGGATTTACTATTAAGAATGAATCTTCTACCAAGATGCCAAGAACAGTGACTTTATTTCTTTTCCATGAAAGCCTCTTTAGAGCGATCAAGAGCCAACAAGGACAAAGCGATGTCAGATTCAACAAAAAATCAAGTCTTTGGTGTGATCAGTCAATTTTGATTAGAAAATTTGACGAAACTGAGTGGCATAGAACAGTGAAAACAATGCAGACAGGAAAATTGACAGTTGTCTGACTTTGAAGGAGCAACAACTCTACTTCCATAACTAAAACGAACGCTAATTTCTTTCCAACTGATTTAATTTTATTGAATAAAGGCAATATTAGATCACATTGTCAACAGATTATTAGCCACACGCCTTAGAAAGCGAAGATATTAAAAGACGACCTGTCGTTGGAGAAAAATTTTTATGCTTGTGAATGTCCGCAAGTAAGCTATTACAAAATTTGTTTGCGGAAGTGTATAACTGAAACACTTTATATCCACGATAATGCTCAGGTATCATTGGTATCCACGTGGAGCACCCTGGGCAACGTATACTCATACAGCAAAAAAGTCTATTAACTGGCAGTTGGCTTCGGACTTCAAATTACCATCATCCCAAAACCGGCAGTTGACTTCTGACTTCAAACTACCATGACCAGATCTATTAACTGGCAGTTGACTTCTCTATGTCATATTCGAAGTCTATAAACCGGCAGTTGACTTCAAACTATCGGCAAAAAAATTCTATTAACCGGCAGTTGACTTCTGACTTCAACGCAAAAAGGTCTATTAACTGGCAGTTGACTTCTCACTTCACAAAAAAGTCTATTAACCGGCAGTTGACTTCTGACTACTCAAACGGCAAAAAAGTCTATAAACCGGCAGTTGACTTCTGACTGAAAAGGTCTATTAACTGGCAGTTGACTTCTGACTTCAAATAAAAGTCTATCAATCGGCAGTTGACTTCTCACTTCAAACTAAAGTCTATTACCTGGCAGTTGACTTCAAACTACCATGAGTAAGTCTATTAACTGGCAGTTGACTTCTGAGTTCAAACTATCATGACCCCAAGTCTATTAATCGGCAGTTGACTTCTGACTTCAATTACCATGATCTATTAACTGGCAGTTGACTTCTCTATGTCATATTCGAAGTCTATAAACCGGCAGTTGACTTCAAACTATCGGCAAAAAAATTCTATTAACCGGCAGTTGACTTCTGACTTCAACGGCAAAGTCTATTAACTGGTAGTTGACTTCTCCGCATACAGCAAAAAAGTCTATTAACTGGCAGTTGGCTTCGGACTTCAAATTACCATCATCCCACTGTATGCCATATTCGACCCCTTCACAGTACTCATCCTACCTTTTCTCTGCCTTTTTCCTGTCTGTCTCTGTTGCATCTGAGAATCATTATTCTGCTCCCCCCTCTAGACTTTTGTCACTTTGTTGTTCCCCCTTCTCTCTGTGAATCCCGAAGTCAGCTAAATTGATAATGATAGCTATCAAAACGCCTGCCATTTGAAATAAGAATGCACGATGATGTTCAGGTATCTTCGGTATAGGTTATGGAAAAGTTGTCGTACTATTTTTTCAAAATAACTCTAACTAAGTGTTAAGATGGAAGGAAAACGTGATCCTATTTCACTATCCAACAGAGCACAGGGGAACTACTGATTTTAAGGAAGTTGGACTTGTAGAACTTCTTCAGTGCTAGGTAATGAGGTTGTTAGGAATTTAGAAGTGCTTAATGGTAAAATTGATTCACTATTGACTTTCGAATTTCGGTTACTGTTAATCATAAACAAAATACCTGGTAATTACAACTACCTGATGGGGGTCAGTGTCTAATTAACTATTCACTCCATTCTACTATCAAGGTAATTGCAACTGATTTGTCATTGTGCTGAAATAAGAGCAATGGACATTAGAAATCACCATTCGTTGGATAGGTTCATTCCGTGTATTTATCATCTATAAACAACTCAGACCAATTAGATATTCAAGAAAAACAAATGATTCCCCATGTATCTAACAACTATATTGAAAACGATGGAAAGTTCAAAAAATGGACGAATCACTAAGTGGGGGAGGGGGCACAAATTCAGCAACACATTCGCTCCTGTTCAGAGATCATATCTTTAATTGAACTCTGGTTGGCCAGTTCAAATCAAAATTTTACGTTCTTATTACGATATTCATTCATATACAGAGCACCCCAAATAAAAGAGATGTCTTGTTCTTTATCACACGAAAGTGACAATGAATGTTTCCGCGGAGTTACGCGATAACCAGCAGCCATTTTGCGTTAACTATTCACTTCACAGTGTTTAGATGTAAGTAGCGGTTTTGAACACAGACTTTCAGAATGCATTTTTCAGTCCAACAAAGGGCATTTATTTGATAAACTTTTTAGGGTCGCAAATTGTTGTAAATTTAGGTGAAAGACCCATCACAAAAGATCCAAAGAGAGTCGATTATGCTAAAAGTGGTGTTCTTAAAATGAGTGCTAAATCCAAAGCTAAATGTTCTATCACCAAGATACACGAGACTCTGCAAATAGACCTAGACGCCTACTCTTGCAACGAACCATCAAACAAAAGTCATGTCGTAATACATGGAATAAGATAGATAAGGTAGAATCATTACAACCATCGTGCTTCGAAAAATGAAATCGAGAGTTGATAAAGTTCGTTAGCAAAACGATTGCAGAAATCATACCCAATAAATTGGACAAAGTTTAACTCACCTCGCTGAAATATGTCAATTTCTGTTGCAAAAGTGTTTAAGCAGAACATTTGGAGAGAGTAACAATATATACTTAGAGCAAATGAGTTATTAGCTAAAGGCCAAGATGTGGCATCATTTTAAATTGTTTTGAGTATGCTTCAACTGATACATATATATATATATTGACACTGTCTATCAAGAAATAACAGAAGCGTACTAACCAAAGTGATAGAGTTGATTTGTGAATAAAAGCTAAAATTTTAGCCCCAAACATATACGTATACGTGTATGTATTGGAAACATTACATCCCATTTAAAACATCTTGCTACTTATATGCAAATAGTAACAAATAATTAAAATATTCATATGGAAATAAAGGGCTTCTAATTGGTTTTTTGATTTAAGGATCTGATGAAAATATTATATTTATCGATATTTATCATAGATTTCATAAGTATGAATTAAATGATGTTTTGAATAACTGCACCCCGGACACATAGGCCTGCTCAGTCTCTATAGGTATATTCCTTTGTCCTATCTTGCAAATGGCCAACAATAAGCAAAAAAGTGAAATTATGCAACCACCTTATTAAACTTCATTTCTCTCGTTCATCACAGTCTGGATTGTCCACCCTCAAAACTGACACCTCTTTGCTTCCTCTTAATTCCTCATGTGACTCCTTTGACCCCTCCCTCCCCCCCCCCCCCCCCCCTCCTCTAATTTCTTTCCTATTTTTGAAGGCTGTTGAGTACGGTAAACTTAGAGAAGAGCATTAGTTCTAAAGGGGTCATTTTGTCTAGTTTAGTTTGGGTCATATACTTGCTCTATTTTGTATTTTATCCTCGTCTGGCAAAAGTAACAATTAATCAATTTTTCACACAATAGAATTTCAGTCTATTTCCATACCCTTTTATCAAATATGTTCCAAACGAGCATACGGATATCAGACTATAGGCATCATTTTAAGAAGGGAATGAAATTTTAGCAATTATAAATTCTCTCTGGTAATTTACCATTATTTAAGACACTGCAAAATTGACAAGATGCTTTTACTGAAATCCGTTCTACCCTAAGAGCGATGTACTCCTATATTTCAACGTGTTATAATTATTCAAGAGTTTTAATCTTTCCGAAAAGCAAATTTCCTAATTTCTCACAAGAGTTGGAGCTTAAAATCTATCTCAGTACTCATGCCAAAGCAATTTATCATTACATGGTCATGATGACTTAGAAAATAGGTCCCATGTTGTAAAGCCAAATCAGCATCTTGCACGCCAACCACAAGGTCAAATTATTTATTCCATGTAACTCTGCTCTGCATTTTGGACAGTTATCGCCACCGCTTCTACAAGTGTACGATGTTGGTCATTATTGCGTTTCCCTGCTACGTGTTTGGGCACCTTTGAACAAACGACAATCCAGCCCACTCAAATTTCATTTCAATCAAAATTTACTGGCCAATCATTTTGCCCCCCCCCCTTATAAATTGCATCTGACTCTTGAACAGTCTTTGTTTAAGCACTAAAAGTTCAGATAAAGTTAAAGTTGGCTTTATTTCAACTCGAAAAATTTGTCTTAAAAGAGCCGTTTTTCAATCTATTCGATGCCTATATTGCAGCTATAATGGGTTTTCTGACTGTTTTATAGATTTCAATAAATTCTGCTAACGTCACTCCTTATTCAAGCTCCGTCTACCTTATGGAATGCTGCATTTCGCGTTAGTGTGGAACTGTCGTTGATTACGTTCAGGCACCTTTGATTTCGCCGACAATGGGTGTTTGCATTTGGCGGCATTTACTCTTCCCCCCACCCCACACAAAGACCCACCGACGAATACCATTTCTGCCTTTCAGGATTCTGTACGATTTCTTTCGGCACAAGTAGATACGTATATGCGGCACGTAATGGGGTACTTTGTCCATAAATATCAAAGAAATTTGCCTTTAACATGGCAAGGTCTCAAAATTATTAACATGAGAATTGGCAGATAATAGACCTTTGTTCCAAGAGTTATTAAAATCCAATTTTTTAGTTCCAACAGAGTAAAAAGAAGGCCGATTCCATCTCGTTAGATATTGAGTTTGAATAGTTTTGTTTAGAAGAGACAACTTCTCTAAAGTTGGGGCATATATTGGTACCCTTTTGTCCAGTATTTTTGAAATGACTGCTTGGAGCCGTATGCACTATTTTTAATGAAATTAACTCGATCAATACCAGACGGGATCGATTAGTCATATCCACTTTATATAATTTAATTGTTGATATTTTGAAAGTTTCAGGACAGGCAATTGAACCGAAATAAAGTTTAATCTTCTGTTTGCAATTGACAGGGATTGTTGAAACGGGTTCTTTATTAATTCTGTGAGGAATATTTTAAAAAAATTTAGTGATGCTTCGTAAATTCTACTTCAATTTAGAGTCAGAATGTAGAAAATATAAACGGCGGTCTTTATAAATTTCGGAAAATGGTTATGAATAGCAATCAAAGTTCGCCAAAATGCTTCTTTTATCTGTTATTTCTATTTTGATCGTTGGGGGGGGGGGCAAAGGTAATTTTTGCTATTGGATTGGCTAATGAAAAGAATAATGAAATCTGCTAGTTTGAGAAAGAAAGCAAAAATATTTAGCACTATGGGCTTTCATATATGCAATAGTGTTTAACTAAGGCCCTTCAGATATCTCCTCACCTTGGTGCGTAAAACGATAATTCAAAAGCCATATGGGCAGAAACTAGTCGAACCTCCTCAAGGTGCTACCATAGAGGTAGTCCCTATAATGGTCTACCATTCTCTCCATTGATCAGATACGTGAATTTTGGCACTTAAACTAGTTAGAACTAATGTATATACTAATCATTGTTCAGATGGCTCAGTGGTTCAAGCAAGCGTTATGCGTATTAACAATTGAAATTCCGTGGATCTTATTTTACTATTAAGGGGGGGGGGTGCTATAGACTTACTTCCACGAGATGCACACTGGGCAACGTATATTCATACGGCAACAAAAATCTATAAACCGGCAGTTGACTTCTCACTTCAAACTACCATCACCCCACTGTATGTCATATTCTACCACTTCCACAGTAATCGCCTTACATTTACTCTGCCTTTGTGTCTGTCTATCACTTTTACAGCCTTGAATCACTTTTCTGTTTCCCCTCTCAAATTTTTCTCACTTTGATGTTCCTCCCCTCTATCAAGCCTGAAGTCAGCTAAAGGGCTAATGTTAACCATCATTTATTATTTATATCAAATGGCAGGCTTTATGATAGTTATCATTAGCCATTTAATTGACTTCAGGCTTCACAGAGGGAGAGGAACATCAAATCGAAAAAAGTCGAGAGGGGGGGGGTGAACAGAAGAGCGACTTAAAGATATAAAAGAGACAGACACAAAGGTAAATGAAAGGTGAGGTGAGTACTGTAAAAGTAGTCGAATACATCATATAGTGGGGTGATGGTAGTTTGAAGTCAGAAGTCAACTACCGGTTAATAGACTTTTTTGCCGTATGAGTATACGTTGCCCAGGGTGCACCACATGGAGGTTGTAAGTACACGTTGCCCAGGGTGCACCACGTGGAGGTAGCCGTATGGGTCTGTTGCCCAAATATGACATACAGTGGGGTCATGGTAGTTTGAAGTCAGAGGTCAACTGCCGGTTTATAGACTTTTTGCCGTGTTAGGGTTAGATCAACTGCCGGTTTATAGACTTTTTTGCCGTATGCGCATACACAATGACATACAGTGGGGTGATGGTAGTTTGAAGTGAGAAGTTGTGACATATAGTGGGGTGAGGGTAGTTTGAAGTCAGAAGTCCACTGCCGGTTTATAGACTTTTTGCCGTATGAGTATACTTTGTAACATACAGTGGGGTCATGGTAGTTTGAAGTCAGAAGTCAAGATGTCAACTGCCGATTAATAGACTTTTTTGCCGTATGAGAAGTGATAAGTCAACTGCCGGTTAATAGACTTTTTTGCCGTATGAGTGGGTTGCCCAGGGTGCACCGCGTGGAGGTAAGTCTATCGCAACAACTGCCGGTTAATAGACTTTTTTGCCGTATGAGTATACGGTGCCCAGGGTGCACCACGTGGAGGTAAGTCTAAATATACATTGCCCAGGGTGCACCACGGAGGTAAGCCGAATGAGAATACGTTGCCCAGGGTGCACCACGTGGAGGTAAGGTGTGAGTGTACGTTGCCCAGGGTGCACCACGGACTCTTTTGCCGTGTATACGTTGCCCAGGGTGCACCAGTTTAGACTTTTTTGTCGCATGAGTATACGTTGCCCAGGGTGTTAGACTTTTTTGCCGTATGAGTATACGTTCCCCAGGGTGCAGTTAAAAGACTTTTTGCCGTATGAGTATACGTTGCCCAGGGTGCACGGACTTTTTTGCCGTGTGAGTATACGTTGCCCAGGGTGCACGCGTGGAGTTAAGTCTATCGCACACCCCATGTTGCAAATATTGAAGATAACCATCATAAAGTCTGCCATTTGAAATAAATAAATATTTTAGTATTAATCGTTACGCAAACCGTGGTCATAGCAATATTAAATATTGGAAAATGATTATAAAACTCAATTTTTACCCGCTTATCACATTTATTAAATTTTCAATTCAATAAAGGCTCTGTAATTTAAAAAAAGGGCCTCTTTTTAATAGTAACCTGCAAGCTGGTAGCATCTGCCAACACATTTTGCTGAAAGTAGGCACAATTTCTTGAAAAAACATCTGCTCTCAATCATCCTCAAATCTGCACCGCTTTGATCTCTTTGGATAGAAACAAAAAAAATTAAATTTATTAAAATATTGTACAATCAAAATAATTGTGTTTAATAGAATTGAGGTCAATCAGATAGCAGAATTATTAAATATTCCTTAAATGCCAACACTTTCGTAAGTAATTTTTATTAGGAAACTTATTAGTTCGATTTGCTACTCAATAATATTTCAATATTACAGCAAATTTTGAAACCTCTCTCAGGAAAAAGTGAGATCAACTTGCGTTGCCGTATTGAAGCCGTCGCTGACGTCAAATGCGTTTATTCTGAGTTCCACGTTGAGACAAAAATATAATTTCCCTGTCAATTGAATTCCATCTCAGCTACTTCCAACTCTTATTTGCCAATCAATTCTTACCTCATCCGGATGAGGTTGGCAAATACATCTTCATCTCCCAAAATACTATTAATAGAACGACGAAAGCTTGGAGATTTTTTCACATAAAGCTTAATTTTCGGATCGTTGTAATGATGCTTGTCTGTGTTTTGATTATACTTTAGCTGTAATCTGATGCTTGATACTTATTTACGTTTGTCCATTAACGGTGTCATCTGGTGTTTTTTTATCTAGCGGGTATTTGGTTTCATAATCAAACATATGTTGTCTATGCGTGTTATAACACCCAAACTACTTCAGTGGACTTCCAAAGTAGCCAACTAAATAAATTCGGGAAAGAATCAAACGACACTTCTCTCCAGGAAAAAGATGTGCTTACTTTAATATTTCACTTTTTCTCCAATTGTCCACCTTAAATTGCAGAGAGGATTATATTATTTTCCCCTGAAAGACTGGGGCCTAAATTTGGGAACGGCATATTTGAGGAACAATAATTTACTCGATAAAGATATGACGGTATATCGAAAGAGCTGGCATTTCTTTCGTTGAATGAGGAAAAGAAGGCATTGAGTCGCTAGTAGAAACGACTTATAGAAGGAGGGGCAACGGAGCGGTGTTGACTACTTTGAATTAACTGTAACTGCCTGCTGTTCAAATACTGCTAGCAATATGAAGTTCTGAGTGAAGTGGAGAAATCTCAGACTTGGTGACTGATTCACTGCTCTGTAAAAGACACCTACTATTTACAGCTCGTCTGCACGCTATGGTGGCAATTTTATTCAAGAAAAATACTCAAAATGTAGCCAGGGAATTTCTAAAAAAATATTTGTTTAGTGCAAAGTAGTATGTGGGTATGTAATTTGGGTATTAATTTCACAGCCAATTGAAAAATTTATATCAAATGGTAGGCTTCATGATGGTTACCAATAACCCTCTAGTTGACATCGGGCTTCCCAGAGAGGGGGGGGGGGGGGCTCAAAGTCGTTGAAAATTGAAAGGAAGAAGAGAATATTGATTTGCAGATGTAAAAGAGACAGACACAAGAGTAGAGAAAAGGTGAGGTAAGTACTGTGGATGTGGTGGAATATGACATAGAGTCGGGTTATAGTAGCTTGAAGTCAAAACTCCACTGGAGGTTCATTAACTAATTTGCCGTATGAGTTGCCCAGAGTGCACCACGTAGGGGTTAGTCTATCGTGCACCCCTCAAATTGGAATATAAAGGGAGAGAAATTGATTCGCAATCAAATTTAGTTCCTATTGAAGGACAAAAGGCTTAGTGCTAAAGCGGGAACGTTTTAGCTGTGGAAGCGTATTCAAACCTTTCCATTTTCGACGACCTTGTTTCTCTTCGTCACTACCCGTTTTACAGTACTCTTTTGGAACCCACCTAATTAACGAAAGAGGCTACCAGTTGACAAGTCGCCTATGAGTTCACGGGTGATTGATCCTCTCAACATAATTTTATCCGAAACGTCAATAGCATCGAGATTCTACATCGTTGATTTCACTTTTTTTGTCAGTTGAGATTGTTGCACAAAATATGAAGAAAAATTTTGTCGGATTCATAATTTGCCTCTCATTTTCTCACCCAAGACCTATTTAGGACCGGCTTAGTTGTTGACATGACCAATCTTCTGGTAAATAAGTTT
>UZAE01001899.1:0-11102 GCA_900617975.1 Rodentolepis nana
GTGCACCACGTGGAGGTAAGTCTATCGCACACCCCGGCTTTGAAAGTTATTTAGTTCAGAAAGGGAATTTCCCTCAGTAGTGCACACTTAGTGATCCTAGGCCTTACAGATTTCTGTGATCTATCAAATTAACAGAAAACATTAAAATAGAAAAGAATGCTGCGTATTAAGGAGTTTTCATTGAATAAAAGAAATGGATCTTGAAACTTTGGGATTTTGGGCCTGAGGTTAGTGATTTCAGCATGAATTAAATTATGGTTGCTTGAATGAATATCGGTATATTGTTCAATGAAAACTCTGTTTAAAATTATATCAGACCTTAAAAGGGGGGATTGTATTTGTCTGAATTTGGGTTATCCGCTTTATAAAACGGATAATAATCACATGATCTCACTCCTGTAAACTGACAACATGCTTCAGATGTATTAAGCGGTCTCCAAAGGTTGATTGGCATACACTTTAATAATTGCCAATATCCTAAAATGAAGCAGTTAGCAACAGGAGGACTCACGAGATCGATGCATGGTGCACTTTATGTTAAAATTTCTCAAATTTCATCATTCATCTTGGAACGACTACCTTAGCAAACCTCCTAATAAGTCAAAATTAAAACAAATGTTAGCTTATATGCTCAAAATCGTCACTTTTCTCATACTTATAATACCACATATTAAAAGGCAGTAATTCGCAAAGTTCAGCATTGTTTAAATTCGCTGCTTTATGAATGTTATTTCCACTGCTAGCCACTATTTGCTTAGAAAATAACAAAGACGGTTTTTTTTCTAAAAAAAGGAAGAACGTCGGAATTTTCCATTTTTACTCCCAATAATTGGAAGATGAACCCAAAACAGTTTGAAACTTCCTTTCATAAAATAATCATGCTATTGGAGCATCCTATGTACACCACCCCCCTCCCCCCTCCCCAAACATTATTTTCGAATTCCGATCGTTTGAGAACCACCCTTAGAACATTATGACACAAATACCAATTATTATTAATTATGTCAAATGGCAGGCGTTTTGATTGTTATCATTAGCCCTTTAGTTGACTTCAGTCTTCTCAGGGGGGAAGGAACATCAAAGTGTAAAAAATTCAAGAGGGGGGGGGGGACAGAAGAGTGTATCAAAGACGAAGGTAGATAAGGTGGGAAAAAGGTGGGATGAGTACTGTGGAAGTAGTTGAATATGACATACAGTGGGGTCATGGCAGTTTGAAGTCAACTGTCAGGTAATAGACTTTTTTGCCGTATGAGAATACGTTGCCCAGGGTGCACCACGTGGAGGTAAGTCTATCCCACACCCCAAACCACCAATAAGATGGTCAATTGGCATAAGCCAATGGAGTGTGTTTCTAACGCATTCCCATCTCAAGTCAATATACACCTGAAGTGCTTGTGACACTCTTTGCATTCCCGTTTTCAATCAGCTTACCTGACTTGTCATGTCTAGGTTCGTTTGCCTTCATATTCTCACGTGCGGCCTTGGATAATGAGGCCATTTACACGTGTCACTCGTGTGAACCCACACACGCACACATACGCTTTTCTCTTTGCCTATTCTCTCTCAAAATCTCTCGTTTTTAGGCGTTAGGTTATTATACTATCCTTAGCTCCTATAAGTTGGCGATCAGAGCCCCCTTTTAATATAATTAAAACATGAGTTCGGATGGCAATTTGGCTTCAAAGATTCCAAGTTTTTTACTTCACAAACATCAGCGAAATTCGTTTCTTTGAATTGCGTACAACAGGACCACAACTGGTCCACACATTGTGCTAATCATTATTAATCCTACTTATGAAGTAGTATTTGAGTCCTCTTTTTAAATTCTCATTTTAAACTAAAAGTTCGTGAACCATTTAAGCAAAATAATCAATGAAGATTAATCAGTCAAATAGGTCATTTTATGATATTGTCGGCAGAAAGTGAAAAGGCTTTCCAACTACTAATTGCATCAAATTGTCCAAACACGCACCAATTCAAAGATGGCTCAATTCGAGGTAAAAGGAATTTCGAAGTCACGCTAATAAGGCGTCTTCGAGATAAAGGTCATTGTAGCAGTGTTTATGTTTCGTCTTGGATTAATGAATTCTAAAGGTCATCTCCAAGTCGGCCATTAGCCTTATTGATATGCCCATGCACAAAATTTCCGACAACTTGATCGTTAATCGGAAGACAAAATCGTTATCAATCTGGTGGTGTTTCGATTTCTAATCTCCAACGTATTTAAAAATAATTTGTATCTCAATATAGAGCCTTTGCCTTTTTTGTAATAAAGTAGATCAGGTAGAGTTCGTCTTATCTTATTCCTCTCTCGATTCCACTCAAATGTGGCCCAGCGATATCTAGCGGAGAGATGTATTCCAGCGCAAAAAATAGACTTGGTATCGTTACTCCTTTAACTAGGATGTGAAAACGCAAGTTCATCCGCGTTTCGCCTCCATTTGGGAAATCTAACATTTATCGCACTCATTTTACAGCCTAAAGAGTTACCCATTTGTAAGTAGGTTTCTAGTTTTGATATGTTCGGCACATTAAGAACGTCTTATTGCCCTTTCATTTGCGAGGTAAATTTGGCATACAATTTCCCTATGAGATAGTGCGGTCGATGTTCATTGATTCAATAAATAGACTTCATTTTCACCGAAAGCTGATTTATCAATTACTTTCAGCTCCGATGATTAGCTCGTTGTGAATGCAGATCTACGAGCTTCCATCCTGGAAAGGAGTGATTTCAGGAGTGCTCTTTGACCATGTGCTTTGTCTTCTGTTTTCTTACAGGACCGGTTTCTCTACGATACCTTTATCACATAAACCTCTAACCCTAAGAGTCAAAAATTGTTGTATTCCACACTGCAGAAAAAAACTTTGTATCAGTAGTGAAAACGGTAGGTTTGATGAATGCTTCTTATAGATTAATCCGTATATTTAATGAATATTATTATGTCAAAAGTCAGATATGGAAATGCTCTATAAAAATCCAATCTTTTACAAACAGGCCTTCCACAGGGCGCTGTCACAAGCTGCGCTCGGGCTGCGCAGGGAGCTGTCACAAGCTGCACTCTTTTCAATGTCTTATAGCGCTGATCCAATCTTTTACAAACAGGCCTTCCACAGGGCGCTGTCACAAGCTGCGCTCTTTTCAATGTCTTCAACAATGACATGGCCCAATTGGTGCAGACAGTCACGGGCATCAGGTGCTAACTTTATTAAATGAATAAATAAAAGGGCTATGTGAAGCGGCCTCTGTAATGAATAAAATTGCCATATGTTTGATTAATGTTATTTTTTTGTTTTTTAACTAACGCTCAGCACCTAATACAATCTTCAAATTTCATGCATAACTTTGCAATATACACCTGAAATTGAGAAATGTACATTCGCGAAATTTTAATATTTGGTCAATTGCCATGCTTGAAAGCAATTGGAATCGATTATCAGAAAGTTGTTGGGATACACGCTAAGACATCGGAGGGCCATATTTCATCCTTTTCGTAGATCAACTTTTAATAATATGGGGTATGCGATAGACTTACCTCCACGTAGTGCACCCTGGGCAAGGTATACTCATATGACAAAAAAGTCTATTATTCGGCAATTGACTTCTGACTCCAAACCCTACTGTATGCCATATTCGACAACTTCCACAGTACCCATCTTACCTTATCTCTCTGCCTTTATGTCTGTCTGTCTCTTTTTACATCTGTGAATCATTATTCTGTTCCCCCTCTCTACCTTTTGTCAATTTGATGTTCCTCCGCCTCTTTGTGAAGCCCGAAGTTAGCTAAAGGGCTAATGATAGCTATCAGAATGCCTTCCATTTGAAAAAAAACTTTTTATAATATTTTTGCTTGATTGGAGGTTAACTAGCTACTAGTAAAAAATTCGCTGTCGTTCTCTGAATTGCAGCAAGTAATTATCTAATATGCTCTGTACTTCAAATTGAATTCATTTCTTTCTCCATTGTTGAGAAGACAATAGGGTTTCATTGTTATTTAACTCCTCACATTTTCATCAGGGTGGAAGGAGATATATAGCAGATTTATTGTAGTATTGTAGTGTATTGTTTGGGCAATACTATCGTCCATATTACTTGTATTATGACAGTAGAAATCGCTTCGAATCTCCTCGACATGGCATGACTAAGCATTCAATAAACTCCTGATCTCCTCCATGAATCTGGGAGTGAAATGGTTAACTGTGAATACCTATTTATTCCAATGTGGTAATACGGAAACCTTCATACTTGTTGTCTTAAAGTAGCCCAAAACTCGTGATAATCAGAAGTCGCTACCTAATTGTATTATAAAAGGGCCTCCCTCCCCCCAACCCACCCCACACCACCTTTACTTTTTGCATTTTTAGAGGTCTTATTTATTAATGGTATCTAATGGGAACAATATGAGGTTACCTATAAGCACAGCTACAATAATACCCCCCTCCCCAACAGATCTGGATGTTCTGTTTGGTTTGTGGATTTCAAAGTATTTTTATTTCATGTCTTATCGCACTCACCACCCCCTGCGGCATGATTAAAATTGTAAAGAGCAAGAAACCTACTATTATCGCCACCTACACACACACACACAGGATCATTTAATTTATTTCAATTTCCGTGACATTAATCTAAGGCATGCACTGATGTGATTGAGTGATCAATATCATAGTTATTCTTTTTTTAAATCTCTTTCAAATGTCATATTTCCCTACTTTAAAAAACTGGCTAGTAAAATTGAAATACACCAGAAATTATCAATCAATAAGTTCCAAATTTTGGGATCAGAGAAAAAGAGGAAATAAATAAATTCGTGAATTTGGGTATCCCTACATTAAATTTTGAAACTGTAAATAAGATGCCCAAAGTGCACCACTAGAACCCGAAAGTCGACATGAATGGGCGTTTTCGATTCCCTATTTCTTCTTTTCATCACTTCCAATTGGTTCTCTGCTTATGGGTTTCAAATTCTTTTCTTTGATGCAAGCTTGCTGAATTCATTTCCCTTCGTTTTGGGCAATAAATATTTCTCTTGCAATAAAAAAATGAAAATATTGTTACTGCAGTTCATCTTTGCAAGTGGCCCAGTTTCCAGAAGCAAAATATCCCTTTCTTGCGCGCATCTTTTAAAAATTGCAACAAAAAATATTTCCTGCATTTAGCCCTAGGGATAGCTGGAAAGTCGCTCTGTTTTTTACACCTAATCCTGCCTCCAGTTGCCAAGTTTATGTAACTAAGCGTGAAAAGAATATGCTATTAGAGGATCTTGTATTTCTAATTTTTACAAAAAACTTTTATCAACTATTTCCCTCCCCTCAATCATTTCTTGAGTGAACTTTGTTGACACCTTTTGTTTTGATGAGCCGGAAAAGTATACTTGATAATCCGTCAAGAGTAAGCCACGTTTTTAGCTTGCTATGAACTCGGTTACTTCCAAAGATTGTGATAGAATCCTGGAGACTTCAAACTCAATTCCATATAGAGCATACAGGAGCAGTTCCTTGAAACTGAGCTCAGGTAACTCCATCCTCTCTAGGATGGAGTTATCATATGGATAAATACTGAGAGTCTGTGTAAAACAATGGAATTCCAGGAATCTTCTTTAAGCCAAATCCAAATCTACTAAAATAGGACTTCATGCAGGTAAAAAACATGGAGGGAACGGTTTTGTTTAATTTGAATTTCCAGCAAACGCACGTCATCTTCAGCAACTTAATTAGCCTTTTTTCATTATTTTAGAGTCCATGTTCATTTCACAATCAAAACACAATTTCTGCAATTTTGTGAATAAACGAGAAGTGAACGAATGGTTCACGGGAAATCGGTCCACTCCTCACCAATTCCAATATAATCTGTTTGAAGTAAGTAGGCTTTCACCCTATCGACGATGACTTACATTGCAAGGATCGTGTGACATCGACTCAAGGTCACCACCATGGTAGTTCGCCACAAGACGGAAGTAAATGGCGCTTAGTGAGTCGCTTGCTGATTCTTCACATTTGGCATCTTACTATTAATGATTGGTTAGGCCTTCATTACAATTCGTAGGTATAAACAGTTTCTAACTAAAGCTATGACCTTGAGCTGAAATCAATTCCGCAACCTTTCGCTTTATTTAGAGATAAATTCATTTTTGAAAAAACATAACTTGTGTTTGCATGAGTTCTAAAATATCCAACTTCAACTGAATTTGCCACTCAAATAGAAAAAAAACTTATATGTAGCCATTGACTTAAATAGAAATGCCTCTTACTAAAACAATTGACAAAAAGATTAAATTGTTTCAATTAAATTTTCGCAATTATCCTATTGCTTGGGAATTTTTCTTGTAGATCTTCTGAACCAGATCGGCTATATTTATTGAATCGAAGCTTTCCGGAACAATGAATATTCATATCAGTAAGATAGAAATCGACGTTTTTATGTTAGCATAGGTGGGGTGCGCGATTGACTTACCTCCTCGTGGTGCACCCGGGCCAACGTATTCCCATACGGCAACAAGGTCTATAAACCGGCAATTGACTTTCACTTCAAACTACCATGACCTGACCGTATGTCGACCACTTCACAGTACTCACTTTACCTTTATCTCTAAATTTGTGTCTGTCCCTTTTACATCTGTAAACCACTCTTCTGTTCCACATCTCGATTTTTCGCGACTTTCTCTGTTCTTTCCCTCCGTGAAGACCGAAGTCAACTTAAAGGCTAATGATAACTATCATAAAGCCCGCCATTTGATATAAATAAATGAATCTTAGTATAGGCTGTATTTAAGTATCAACAAATTGATCCAGGAGGATCTGAGGGGAGCGAAATCTGCCGAAAATGCGGAAAAAAGTCGAGATATAATTTGTCCGTAACTTTATTTTCCAATTTTCACTCAGCGAATGCAATTCCGTATTTCATTATCTCTAATTGCGGTTGCCAAAATTCAAAACTTGACCTCTTGAACATTTTATCAAAATAAGTACATCGATACTTATTAATGATAATGGTTACATTTGCTCAATATTTGTAAACCAAGGTCAACTTGGGTAGGGCTCATGTGATCTCATGTCTGGAATGAGTTTACCTGATCCATATATGGCTGAAAATAAAAGTCTCAACGGTGCTAACCTTATTGAAATTATATATATTTGTAGATTCATTTTGTGCGATAAAGAGTGCCAAGAATTTTAATTTTACCATTTACACACTCTTGAAATAAGTATTAATATAGTTCATTTGCTCAAAATTTACAAAATGAACGGCCTTTATGAATGTCTTATTAACTCATTTTTTTGATACGTTCGTATTAACATCAACTGTCTCTAAATCGCTAATCATTGCCAACAGAGCAGAGCCATTGAAGATGCAAGCCCAAGAGGAATAAAGCGCTTGATAAATCAATACGGGCTGGTGTTCTTGATAGGTTGACAATCACCCAAGGCGAGGGCAAACATTCAAGGTAGAAAAATTATCAGACACTCGCACAAATGAGCATAGGTCAAATTGTCATTTATCTTCTTTCAGAAAGGAGGGTTCGAGGTAAAGCACTTTGGATGTTATGTCATGCGATTCCCACTAATGAAAGCACGATCAAATGGAGCATTACATGGTGTTGCCAAATGATGCTCTCTACATTGTGCTAATATTAAATGCAGTGCTTTCGGTGGGGATAAGATGTGGTGATGAGCTGTATACTTAGTGACAATCTTGAAAAATGCTTTAGTTACCGTTCAATTGTGTTCTACGAGTATTTATTTATATCAAATGGCAGGCGTCTTGATGGTTGTCATTAGCTCTTTAGTTGGCCTCAAACTTCACAGAGGGGAAGGAACATCAAATTGAAAAAAGTCGAGAGAGGGAGAGGGGGAACAAATGAGTGTTTCAAAGATGTAAGAGACAAACACAAAGGTAGAACAAAGGTGAGGTGAGTATAGTGAAAATAGTCGAATATGGCATAGAGTGAGGTGAGAAGTCAACTGCCAGTCAATAGACTTTTTTGCCGTATGAATATACGTTGCCCTGAGTGCTCCACGTGGAGGTAAGTCTATCGAATATAGTAGTGATTAAGTAGCTAAGTCAAAATGAGTGTAAAGAGGTAGTGGCCAACTTGAAAAAAGGTCAAACTTTCGACTTCCCGATTATGCTTATTTAGTCATTTTACATATAATCGGGATATTTGTTAATCATTATCGATTTCTCGTCAGTATGTTATTACCCTTAAAGCCATCATGGGGAAACATTTCACAAATTTCAACTTCGCAAGTAACTCGAATTGAATAAAATTAGCTTCCGATGGATAAATTGGTGAGGCGCAAATTGAAATCGAAAATATGAACAGGATATCTTTTAATTTTCTGGCAATTCATGCTCCAAAAATCCTAAGCCATGATATTTCGCCCTAAGCACTAAACAAATTCCCTTTAAGATGTCTATAGCTTATCAACCAGTTTATTAATCAGTATTTCATTCAGTTCTTTCAATGACGAAGGAGGCAAGATGATGCTCACCTACTTACTTTTAATATATCCCATTTTTATTCGGCCAGTTCGTGGCTGAGACTTTCGTTTCCTCTCATTGGTTATAACGAGGAACCAATAAACAAATTAGTAAAAAATGGTCAGCCAATCAAACATGTCAATAAATTAACCTTCGATCTTGCCTAACGTACGCAGGCATATGGTGAATTTATAATGAATTCGATAGTAATCTTGGGGGTAAAAATGGCAATATATGTTACGTACCTTCGCTCTCTTGTCCTCTATTCGGGACAAAATCTAAACATTTTCAGAAATAAAGAGGAAAAATTACATTTAATACCCCCTCTTAGGGACAAATAAATCAAATACTAGGCGTAATGATGCACAGAATAGTAAAGACAATTGAAGGCTCAAAGCTGAAACATGAATGTGAAACAGGTTACCTTCTAGAATAAGGTGGATCATAAGATGAATGCGTGGGTGCAATAACAGATCCTGCGACAGTTTAATTCCTAAAACTTGCTTTTACCTGTAAATGGTTAACAAATAGTGATTTGCATTTATAGGCCTCATTCATGGAAATTAAGTGCGCTTGAACTTTTACTGACAACAAGATAAATTTTCTTTTTTTCTTTCTCCACAAGTTCTCAGTATGTCAGATGACTGTGTAGGCAAGACTGCCTTTCATAAAAATAGCCCTTTGTCTTTGATGGAAAATGAATTATGGGCTATCAATGCACGATTTGTCATTGAGATGCGCTATGGTGAAAGAAGCTCTAATACTGAAGAGCAAATTGCAAGCTGGATAAAATTAAACTGAAGCAGAAGAGTAGAAATCAAAACTAGGGTGTATGAAATCTGAGAAAATTAATAAACAGTTTAAAGTCTAGGAAGTGTTTGATAAGCTAAAATTTTGTGATAAACTGGGCAAAAATCTATGTGGCCTGTGATAAAAATTGACTTATATCTTGTAATAACTTTTCAATGATATTAGAAATGCAAAAGAAGTCTATCAAACTCAATAATACTGTCACATGGCACGCCCTGCATTTAAATTAGACCCGCTGTGTGACCCAACTGAGCGTCACGTTCTCCGTTTATCTGCCACCCTTATTCCAACAATGTTCCATTTTTTGCCAGCATTGGCTCCTCACAATTGGCACTAATAATGACTATCGTTTTGAGCCTACCAAATTAATTCCGAATTACCGTATGTGAATTCATCAATCAGCATTGTCTAAGTCTACATGATTGTCGATAATCTAAACAGGTAATCGTGTAATCGCTCACTAAATGAAATGTTATATTCTTTGACTGAAAAGAAATAGTAATGTCGTAAATAAGTACTGTAACATTAAAAGAGTGTCTTCATTCTCTCAGTTGTTCGAATCACAATTTCAACGTGGCGCTCTAATACGATTCGATTAATTTTTATGTGGGTTTCAGTCGTCGATGACGTTTATAAATCGTTCAGATGAATAATTATACGCACGCTTAAATTTTTCATCCTTTTGTATAACCAACTGCGTATATGCAATGAATCATACTATTAAGTTAAGAATTTCTGTGTACATGTAATCTATTTTTGTATCACCGTGACAGCACTACATGACTTTAACTGTATTCATTGTGGAAATAAAGCATGTGAATATGAAGAACGTTAAAAAGGTTTAATGTACTTTTTGAAGCTTGGGTCAACTGAGCTCAGTTGGTAGAATGGCTGTTTCGAAGATTGAGAGGAATATTAAAACAAGATAAAGTTTCATAGAGTTGCTATTGTCATCTCTCATTCAAACCACTATTGGTTGTTACGATGTGCCAGTTATCAATCATTTTCATTGTTTATCTTACACATCATTTAAATTTCTATGTTAATTTATGCCAAGTGTTATTAGTTGAAAATCAATAAATAAATACCCCCCCCCCTCCTACCCCACACCCCCTACTTAAGAGATTGAAGCGTTTAGCTAAACACTTTTCTCGGGTAATAGTGAAATGAATCTTTGAATAATTGCCCATAAATACGTTACCCCATAATTATCATCAATTCCATTTGGGCCAAATTAGCAGTAAATATGAGGATTAAAATGATGAGTGGGTGTAGGTATTGGCCGGGAATGATTTAATTTTAATAGATAAAAAAAGTAGAGTTTGTTTAAATTCCAGTTCTTTGGCCCTTTTGGATTATAATCAAGGATTAGAATATAAAAAAATTTGGCTTGATTGAGGTAGATTTATTTAATCTGAAATCTGGGAATTTTGCCTTATCTGATTTCTCAATATTTATTTATTTATTTCAAATGGCAGGCGTTTTGATAGATATCATTAGCCATTTAGCTGACTTCGGGCTTCTCAGAGGGAAGGTTCATCAAAGTAGCAGAAAGTCGAGGGGAGGGGGGAACAGAAAGATGTAAAAGAGGCAGACAGACACAAAGGTAGAGAAAAAGGTAAGGTGAGTACTTTGAAGGGGTCGAATATGACAACCAGGGGGCCGTGGTAGTTTGAAGTCAGAAGTCAAATGCCGGTTAATAGACATTTTGCCGTATGAGTATACGTTGCCCAGGGTGCATCACGTGGAGGTAAGTCTATCGCACACCCCGATTTCTCAATATTGGAGTTAACATTTAATTGGTACTTTCTTATAT
>UZAE01001900.1:0-11100 GCA_900617975.1 Rodentolepis nana
TCAGTATGAATGCAATAGTAGTTGTTTCCACGATAGATCATTCGAAGAAGTCTTGCTATTTGCTTGATATCCCTGTGAACCACCATAGTGAATGCAATATCCATATCGCCGTCTGCACCGTCGATTATGGGATATTGGCTGCGAAGTAATTGACAAAATTGATGATATGATGTGTCATTTTTCCTAGGCAAGATTATTGGATTAGAGTGAGTGGGTCTTTGTGAGTCCGGAACATTCGCACCTATCAAGTTGGAATTCCAGAGGGCACGTTTCTGGCTGTATAGAATGAGGAGACAAAATAGCAATGCTACTCCAGTTGCAGACAAGTAATTACGTATAAGCAACCACATATATCTCCAAACAAAATGCGAATTTCATATTGTAAAGCATATTTAACTAGTGCTTATGTGAATTACTGTGCGCATGTATTACTTCACTCAAGTTAAACGATTGGATGCTATAAAATCATGAATAAGCAAAAAAATTAATTTTTACCAGAATGCACTTGCCAGGTCTCCAATTTTCGAAACCTTAAGATGCCTACTGGGTTGCAGGAATCAATTTCTTTTCTAATATTTTCGCAAACCATTTCTTGTTTAAGAAATTGACTTCCATTTTCGAGCAGTGGTTATTGCATATTGGCGGTTTTTTTCCTTTGAAAATTGGGCAAAACCAGAGTTGGTAGGCATGGTTTTAAGAGGGTTAGCACTTTCGATTAATTGTTACATAAGCAATGAAGAATAAATTTAGTAAAATGCAGATTTTACTCATAAGTGTTCGGATTGCCAACTAAAAGGCGAAGTCAGTAGTGAAGTTGTTGAACAGAAGTAGTCCACTGCTGCTAAGATGCTATTGATGCCTATTGAAACTAGTTGAATTCAAGTTAAAATACAACCTTAATCGATCCAACCAAACGGAATCACGTTAGATATGAATGAGTGAGGAAGAAAGAATTTTTGTTGTAACGCTAAGTGGCATTGTTAAAATACTGACAACATGAATTTACTTGCCGAATGACGAAGTGGACAAAGAATGTATATCATTTAAAATGAAATTCCGAGGCATCTTGTGTCGGAGACAAAGTGGTCAACGTGCTCGTGTGTGCATGTGTGTATGTCTGCACGTCCGACAAATCAGTGTCCATCCAGTGGTGAAAGTGATCAAGAGTCCAGTTTTGCTTTGATCAACAAGAGAGATGGTAGATTTGGAGGAGACTCTCCTTGGAGTAGTATGGACATGACTTTCATGTGGTTGAGTTCACCTGAGAGAACTTGATGCTATTTTTATTAGATTGTCACTTTGAAGGGTGCAATTCAATCAAATAATGTTAAAATTAGATTGTAGGAGAAGTTGTAGTTGAACTGCTTAATCCAAAGCATAATAGCTGGAGATATTTCGAATTATGAGGTAACCTAAGGGGTTTCCTCCCCATCTTCCCTCTCACCTCCATTAAAGTCTAAATAGAGGCAGCATCAACCTTCTCATTAATGATATTTCGGTTGATGTTCAGGCATAGTTACAATCTTTACATGAAGTGTGGGGCATTTGGATCGTTATTCATGACGTTTCTCACTGGATAGACATGTGTCAACTTGCATAAAAGCAGATTCGCATCAGATATGCTCAAGTTGTAAGTTGTGAAATATTTTGTAAACTATTAAAACCGAGTTTATGATAGCTAGAAGTTAGTAATGATTTAGTAAAAGAAGAATGTATTTTATTTATTTATATCAAATGGCAGGCATTTTGATAGTTATCATTAGCCCTTTAGTTGACTTCAGGCTTCACAGAGTTGAATGAACATCAAAGTGGAAAAAAGTCTGGGGGGAAGACAGAAGAGTGATTCAAAGATGTAAAAGAGACAGACACAAAGGTAGAAAAAATGTGAGGTGAGTACCACGAAATTAATCGAATATGGCATACACTGGGGTGATGATGGTTTGGAGTTAGAAGTCAACTGCCGGTTAATTGACTTTTTTGCCGTATGAGTATACGTTGCCCAGCCGATTAATGGACTTTTTTGCCGTATGAGTATACGTTGCCCAGGGTTAGACTTTTTTGCCGTATGAGTATACGTTCCCCAGGGTGCAGTTAATTGACTTTTTTGCCGTATGAGTATACGTTGCCCAGGGTGCGCCACGTGGAGGTAAGTCTATCACACACCCCGTAAAAGAAGAATGTAAATAGTTCAAGTAGTCTTATATGTAATGAAGGAAACGCATTTACCTCCTCTAATTGGGAAGCGGGAACAATTGTGGAGAGCTCATTTTTACTACTAAATCCAAACATATAAAGAAAAAATTTCAAGGAAATTTCAATCAAATGGTGTTAAATTTGAAGGTAGAGGAAGATGAAGTTGAAGTTTGAATTATACAGAAATATTCGGTTAGTGGTTGGAATTCTTCACTTACTCCTTCACTCAACCCTCGTAAAATTTAAAAATGAAATTCCAAACGCCCATTAAATCCATGAGTTAGGTCAGGGAGAGAATCATTTAATGCTAAGGTAGTCGCGAACGAAATTGGTTTTGACAATGGCGTGAAGGCCGAGTAGATCATTTCAAATCAGTGTGAATGAAATGGGATTTCATTGGAAATCAGTAAATACTGATATGCCAAATCTACGTCATCAATTAAACTCCCACAACAAAGCACTGAATTTAATTGCGTCATCTCATCCCAAATTTAGTAACCAGTTTAAGTGGATTTTCAAGTGGTATTGCATGTTAGGCTTCACGGCTTAAAAGTAATGACAATTTTACAATAACTCTCTTACTACATGCATTAGTTTAGTTCACTGAGTACTGAAACGAACGACATCAAGACTATAAGTTGACAACACTCCCAGAAGATTAGCACCAAAAAAGCCTCTCAAAGTCCAATTCAATTCCAATTGGTCACTGTGTAGTTAGGTTTTCATTTGGACTTATTTGAAGACATAGTAGTGTAACTTGTACAATATTATGACGATTATAAATTGGGTTAAGATGGAAAAGAAATTTAGAGCTCGGATTTATTAACAGTGTAGAAATCCAAGAATGTTCCAACATGACCAACAGATATAGAGTTTTCTTGCAGTATCATGACATTCAGTCCTAAACATTGTAACTATAGTAATTAGTATAAATTACGTAAATTTTACTTAAACCATCGCTATTCTCAAATGTGTATAACTGCCCAAGAATAATAAGAACAAAGAGTAGACAACGAATAAGAACAATAAGAAGAAGAAGAAGAAGTAATAAGAATTTTAATGTTAATAAATATTTATTTGATCATTTAATTTTATTTTTGCCTTAACATATAGGTTAGCGGTACACCAATTTCATCTATCTTTCTATTATTCTTGAACATGAAATACATGAGACTTGCTTGCATGCAATTGTAATTCTGAAGACAAGATTTCGTGTAATTTAATTTTATTTTAAACCGTGACAATTTTGAGGACCATTTAGTTATTAAATTTTTGAATTTTGAACTATTGTTTGTGATGTGGCCATGTTAATGTTGCATTCAGTTGGGAGTTGTCTCTTTCGTGACGTTTATGAGAATTTGAACATATTTTAATTAAGCATTCTCCTCATTTCGAACTTGTAGTTTTTATTTATGTAAGAGGTTGTGTCTGTTACAATGCTTAGGCCTTCAAATACAAAGAAGAGTTTAGTAATCTATGCAGTGGCTATTGAATTATCTTATTCTAAAGGTTCTCCGCACGACAGTCGCAATTTCTACCTACTCATCAGGCGGTGCGTCCCCATCTTCAAGACTATCTTGGTACTCAGATCTGAGAGCATTATTTTCCCCACAATACTCCTCACCCCGTTGAGCGTTTTCAGGATACTTGGTCTCTACCGAGGAGGCCAAATTGGAGTTTATATAAATGGTGCTTTTCTTTAGGTGTCAGCTTACCATTCTCTGCAAGTAGTTTGTTTCTGTCGACTTAGTTCTCCAATATTGCTTTTGTCTTCCTGTGAGGTTGCTTTTTATGTTCTATAGTTTACAGTTTAGCAGGCGGTGATGGAGCTTTTGGAAACGATCTATATCTAATTGGGGTTAGTTTTCTGTACTTTTTGGCAAAATTGATTGGCTAAGTAGCTCGCAAGGGATTGGCATGGATCGGGCAATGTTGTTAGCTTGTCAGTGTCCATAGTAAAGGCTAATGATTAGGGCGACTGATTTTGGCAGGTTTGTTGGTTCGTGGCAGTAGGTTTTGCCTATTCCCTCATGAGATCGTTACGTCTCTTGGTTGAGGCAGTAGAATTGTCCGCAGGAAGCTAGGAGTATCTCAACGTACAGGGCTGATTTCATCAGGGAGATTTGAAAGTTCCTTGAAGAGCATCCGTGTATCAGTTTGGAACACCTCGGTATCGAATTCCTTCACTAGATTGACTATCATTGAGGATGGTGTTCAAGTCGGCTCCAAAGATTCGGCAAGCGCTAATCTCGGAATTCATCGGTACGAATAGATTTGTGTATAAAAGGTTTGATATGATAGGCCCTACCTTCTGCTAAACTTTTGTTAGACTCTCAGATTGCTGTGGGGTTGAAGTGGTGTTCTGGGAATTGGTATTTTTATTACTTAAACACGTGGAAGAGCGCAGAGTGCTTGAATGATCTCGGCTACTTCAGCTAGTCCTTTGAGGTTGGCTCCGCAAGCTCTGATATCAAGATATGCTGCTAAATGTGCATGATGTCATTTAATTTATAAATGTCACAACATTAAATCTTCCAAACTGATTCCACTGACTAGGGGTCGCATGTGGTGAAAGAGACTAGTAGAATTGCGACCTCAAACAACTGCGCATGTCAGAGCTAATGTCTTCCTGTGCTTCATCGAAGACTAGAAACGTGACATTGGGTGGTGAAGATGCGATAGTATTCCCTCTCTATCTGACAACACGAGGATTGATATGGAGGCGTGTTGAGTCGAAAATCGGATGGCTATATTCGTAGTGCTATTGAAGATGCTTATTCACATGGAAGTTGGAGTGACAATGAACACGTTGAAATCTTCCAGTTTTGCCTATATGAAAGGATATACTCCAATCATTCCATTCCATGTTATTATGCAAACACTGTCATTCGAAAATTTCCAGAAAAATATGTCTATTTACCTATCATTATAATTGCAAACGCGACAACATTCGATGGAAGTAATTATTGATTTTCAGTCCAAACCAACAAAGCATTACACAATCGATTTTATTGACTATGTCTGAATGTCTTTGAAAGTACTTTTATCTTTACTTCATCAATATGTTATTTAAGGTTACAGTAAGGCTATTGTGAAATACGTTATTATTCATAATTAAGTCCTATTCAATTTCAAAATATTTTTATCAACAATTATCTTATTTTGCAAAAATTTCGAGCACTGAATAATGCTTTACTGAAACCGGTGTATTTCCTGTTCAGTTGCTGATTTCTAATGGTCAATTACCACGAGTTCCTTTGCTTATCACAAATGAACGAGGGTATATGATAAATAACCAAGATCTCATTTTATGCTTCCTTCAAACTTCCAAAGTGGCTGAATTGTGGTTTACGCAATCTACACACACCCGGACTTTCTGGAGGCTGCGGCGGCTCGTGCAAATGACGATTCTTGCTAATTATGCTATTGTCTAATCACGATTGCTGATATCCTAATTGCAATAAACGCCTCACTCACAGCACGACATCCTGATCTACATCATCACATTTCTTCAAGTCCAAGAGCCTTAGAGATAAGAGAAATAAGAAAAGGTCTATCTGCCTTCCAATCCGCTTCAAAATGCCAACACCAAGAGCATTTCTAGGGCAATATTTTTTATTTAGTTATTACTCAAAAGAATGGAGTAGTTTTATTATTTTAGTAATTGGAGCAAAAAGATATTGCAAAGCAAATGTTGTCAGATGATAGTGTTAGTCTATTTTAGTTAGCAATGAGTGAGGTTTCCTAGTGAAAAGGCTTGAATAAAAGATGAACAGTTGGTTGGACAAATAAATTGGGCAAGAATTAATCATTTCTATTAGTATATAATTAGGAGCAATCAATTAAGAATGGATTGCAAGCAATACATAACATTAATTAGTCATTAAACACACATAAAATTTCAGAACTCTAGATTGAGTTTATTATTGTGTTTTTGAGAAAATGAAGTTAGCATAAATTGTGCACGCTTTATGCAATAAATGTGAAAATCAAGGGCTAAGGGAAAATTGGGTATATAAGTAGATGGAAAAGTCTTCAGAAATATTTCCCAAACTAGCTCAAAACTTATGATTTATTCTTTTCGAAGTATAATGAAGTAATATTACCGATGTCTTCTGCTGAATTATTAGTCTTGGATGAAGTGAAATTAGTATAATGTTAGCCGCTCTAAAGCTATTGTTATTTCCATATTTGAAATATGATATTTTGCCTTCAAAACGGGTTTTGTTTATTATTTTAATAAGTCAAAAATAGTGATAATTTCATTTGCGTTTGAATTTTAATAATAAATAAGACCACTCAGGAAATTTTCGTATTCCAGATTAAATTATACAAATGTATTTTCTTCATAATATACCTGACTAATAAAACTATTTAAATTTCTTTTTATCACAATAGATCCACAATAACTCAGATATCTTAGTTAATTCTTTTGTTTATGTAAATTTACGTATGGATGCGGTGGTACACTGCCATTGGGCAATGCTTAACAGCCAATCATATAATACCAACTATAATTCTAGGTGGTTTCACAACTCCTATCATGAGGTTTGTGTTTTTGGTGTCTGTAGTAGTGTTGTTGCTTTCGCATCATCTGCGAGCGGAAGTTTATTTCGAAGACAGATTTAATAATGGCAATATTGAAAAGTGGGAGAAATCGAAAGCTGAAGAGGATAAACTTGGTCTGTGTGGATACGCTCTGCCGAAAGAAGTTTCAGACGAAAAAGAGGATGGTGGCATGAAAACTACTGAGGATGCTCGATTTTATCGTTATTCTGCTAAATTCGATAAAACTCTGTCCAACAAGGATAAATCTTTCTGCGTCCAATTCACAGTCAAGCATGAACAGGATATTGACTGTGGTGGTGGTTACGTAAAACTTCTTGGGGAGTCTTTCAAACCTGAAGAGTTCCATGGTGATACTCCATATGAAATCATGTTTGGTATGTTTCCTTGTACTTTTATTCTGTTTTCTAGGCCCTGATATTTGTGGTTATGACAAGAAAATCGTTCATGTCATCTTTTCATACAAGGGTCAGAACCATCTTGTGAAGAAGGAAATTCCATGCAAATCAGATACCCTTACTCATTTGTATACACTCATTGTCAAACCTGATAACACCGTTGAAGTGTTGATTGATAATGACAATGTTGAAACCCGTTCCTTGGTTTCCGATTTCGATATGATTCCGCCCAAGATGATTGATGTAAGCTCCTAATGTTCTTTAATGTTGATTTTTTATGTTAGGACTTAAAGGTCAAAAAACCAGATGATTGGGTTGATGAAGCAGAAATTCCGGATCCAAATGATAAGAAACCTGACAACTGGGATCAACCAAAGACCATCGTAAATACGTCGGCCAAAAAACCCGATGATTGGAATGATGAAACTGATGGAGATTGGGTTCCTCCAATGATCGATAATCCCGAATACAAGGGAGAATGGGAGCCTAGAAAGATTCCTAATCCAGCTTATAAAGGCGTATGGAAGCCACCGCAGATTCCCAATCCCGATTATTTCGAGGATGATGAAATCTACGCTCGTAAAATTGCCTATATTGGCGTTGATCTTTGGCAAGTCAAGTCTGGAACTATCTTCGATAATTTCATTGTATCAGATGATGTGAAGGAGTGTCAGGCTCATGCCGAATACTGGAGGAAACGATTCGCTTTTGAGGAGGACCAGCTGAAGAAGAGTTCTACTGAAACGAATAAGGAGTCGTCAGAGGCTGCTGATGAAGATTTTGATGATGAGACAAGTGATGAGAAGCCGGTTAAGGATGAACTGTAGTTGGTTTGTGTAATAGCAATTGATTTCCTCTCCCTATCCCCTTCCTCTCATCTCCGTTTTGTATGCGCGATTCGCATTTACTTCATTATTATAGGCGCTTATGTATGTGGTCATTAATTGAAACTATTGTCGTTATTCGGTAAAAGTGACTTCTTGATTGAAAGCAGTATTTCTGTCAATATGTCTAAATTCATTAAATGGGGGTTGTTTATGCTTTGGAAGACTTACCTCATATGTAGGTTAATTGTGCATTTGATTTACCGAGTGGTCGATTTTGACGGTACGTAAAAAAACCGAATCGGTAGTTGGGGTTACTAATTCCATGAATTAGCTTTGTTGCTGGATCGATGGTTGCGGACTCTACATGTGGGTCTTCAGTTTTAATGCTTTATTCCTGACGCACGTTTGATTTATTTTACTCTCTATCTTGTAGTGCCGTGAATAATAGTGCCACTTACTAAACGCTGATTACTAAGTGTCTCCCTCATCGATGCATGCTCACTGAGTGGAATGTCCAAACGCAATGATTTAGTCTAACACTAATAAGGTGGGGGGGGGGTGTATGCACGATTCAATTCTTACCTGGGTGGCTTGGTGTTGCGGCTCTTCTACTCAAGATATGTGATGGGATTGGACTTAAAATTCCAGCTGGGGCAATTGACTCATTCCCTTTTGACTTGATTTACCTCTGTTTCCGCGCTTATGAAGGTGAGGTAAAATCCAAGTCCCACTGTGTGCGCTTCAATTTTAAACAATACGAAAACCGAATCACGTTTTCCAAAATACCCTTATTAACTACCACCCGTTAGCCTTCGAGATATTCATCTCTTTAATAACAATAACCGGCGAAAAAGAAGCATCACTTTCCAGCATGAGTCATCGATTGTCCGGCGTATGCAGTGCCAATATAAATATTGTTAGCGCCAGCGTCCAGTTCCGACAGATTTCCGTAAATAGCAACCTTGAAATTCAGGTCACACGCACGTATCGCGCTGAGATCCTTCACTTTGATTATCCATTTAATTATCTTTTTTGGCAAGCAGCGAGATCTAGATGAGTCTTGAGTTAATTTTTTTTATTTTGTCATGAATGGCTATAATTGAGGTTTATAAATAGTGGTTGAGACGGTCCCATTCAAACAGATTTAGGAGATTCGCGAATTTAAAGACAAAATGGCTTTAATCCTTTTACCGGGGTTTTACAAAAGTCCGCTCACCCGAATAAGCGCCTATTGGCGATTATTTTCTTCCAAAAATAGTTTCATGAAATGTAATTTTCCGTTTAACCGCCCTGGGCGGAATTTCGGAAAATCCCGGCATTTGCGTAAATTAAAATTTCCATAAAATTTTGTTACTTAATGACTTTTATCACTCACGATTTCGATGCTTTCTCAATAAAATTGTAACCTTATTTACTAAAAGAGATATTTTTCAAATCGGCTTGAATCAGAAAGGTTCTCATCTATTGAAATAAAGCACGGAAGACTTGACAATGTTCAATTGAATAAGTTCCAAGCTTACAACTACTCCTTTTCTCTTGGCCATTTTCTTTCCTTTTGACCCATTCAAACCATTTCAGTCAGTCATATTCAAAAATCAATAATGACTAATCGGTATTAACTCCATTGGCTCTAATCTTAACACCTTTTCGTTGCCATTTAACCTTACACACAGAGAACGTGGAGATAAAGAGAATCATTCGAATCGCCCAAAAGTTAATCCTGTCGATTTCCCCTCTGTGGCTGAGTTATTCTTTAATGACACCCGATAGTTATTGATTAGTTTAGCACTGGCCTAAGGTTTAGAAATCACCCGAAAGGTGATTAATTCACTTGGGTTCGTAAATGAGAACAAAGCCAGGGGACACGAGGTCGTTACTCGTCAGTGGAGATTTAGTGTTATGGAGTGCCGACGATATTATCTCATTTTGGTGTAAGAATGTGAATTTCCCTATTGAGTCAATCAAGAATGCGCGATTGACTTACCCCCCACGTGGTGCACCCTGGGCAGCTCACACTCATACGGAAGTCCATGTCATATTTGATCACTTCCACAGTACTCACCTCGCATTTTTCTCTACAGTTGTGTCTGTCGACTCTTTTACATCTGTGAATCACTCTTCAGTTCCACCTCTCGACTTTTTTGTGATTTTGATGTTCCTCCCCTGCGTGAATCCCGAAATCAACTAAAAGGCTAATGATAACTATCATAAAGACTGCCATTTGACATAAATAATTATTAATCAACTTTACATCAGACTTAATGGAAGAAACATTAGCACTCGCTATTAAAATTGTGACCGCTATAATTATTCTAAGTTGTATTTTAACTGGAAAATTCGGTTCTACTAATCAATACCTCCAGCGTATCGTACTGTAGGGTCATTAGTTAATGTAAAAGTTGCATCTTACTATGAAAGTATACTTAACAATAATTACGTACTAACTTTTCGTTTTAATTCGTCTATTCACTGAGGGTACTATAGTGGGTACTTATTTCATAAAATATCGTACTACTGGATGTCCTTAAATCGAGAGAAATTAGGTTATACCTATTAAACCAATTTAGTTGAATTAAGCTGGAATGGATTTTCCATTTAAAATATTTCGAAGGTAGTTAGATATGAACCATGAATCATTAAAAAAACACTTTCACTTGCAATATCGCATATCAACTGTAACTTCAAGGTGCGGGTAAAAGAGAAGTCGTGTACTGACTAAGTCGATGGTTAGGGTGGTTTGACATAGTACTGATGAATCGATCTTCTAACCCCAGGGATGATCTGCTCATTTGTTGACAACTTTAACTGGTAGACGAATGAAATTTACCAGATGTGAAATCACCTACAATCTTTTCATTCAGGTATTTTACTGAAAGTGGAAGTAAATTCGGTAAAATAGTTCATCTATTGAGTGTGTCATTAGTTCAGGCCCCTCTGATGATCTGAATCATTGCTTTTGTGATCACTCGGCCATTTGTTTCAATTTCCCAATACTTCTACTACTACTAATAATAATAATAACAATAAGAATAAATACGCAGTGCCGAGAGTCAAATTTTTAGTTACTTCAATGCCAACTTAACAACTCATTTAAAATCAGTTGCCTTTGTTTTAAT
>UZAE01001901.1:0-11094 GCA_900617975.1 Rodentolepis nana
CCCTAAGCAAGGAGACAAGTATATTCAGCTTATTATTATGTCAAATGGCAGGCGCCCTGATGGTTATCATTAGCTCTTTAGTTGACTTCAGGCTTCACAGAGAGGAAGGAACATCAAATTGAAAAAAGTCGAGATAGGAGGGGGAACAGAAGAGTGTTTCAAAGATGTAAAAGAGACAGACACAAAGGTAGAAAAAAGGTGAGGTGAGCATTATGGAAGTAGTCGAATATGACATACAGTGGGGTGATAGTAGTTTGAAGTGAGAAGTCAACTGCCAGTTATAGACATTTTTGCCGTATGTGTATACGTTGACCAGGGTGCACCACGTGGAGGTTAGTCTATCGCACACCCCGTATTGTCAACTAAGGCAGTGACAGTGTTGCTGGAACACTGTTGCATTATCTATGAATGAGTGGGTATGGTGAAATGGGTAGAAGACATGCTTTTACTGCTTTCCACCTGAAAAAAACGAGAAAGATTAGAACAAGTGTCGCAGAACCTAGCATATCTACGACGTCAGATATCCATTGGGCTGATCCAGGAATGAAGGTAGCTTGTTGAACTAGTTAATTCTGGCCAACAAGACAGGCGTCAGAAGACGGGTTTCAAGTATTGCTGGAGTGAAAATTTTCCTCTTACAAGTCTTCGATTTTAACATCAACTTCATTTCTCAAGTGAGGGAGCTAATAACGTTCTCAGAAATGCATGACTGAAATTTAAATTCAAATTATTTAAGTTAAAAATGCCTAGTTCTTCATTAACACGAGTATGCTGGGAAATTTCAGTTGATACAATTAGAGAAATGCCAACTCATTCATTAATTCTAATTTCTAAAGTAGACTTACCTCCACTCGTTGCATCCTGAGCAACGTATACACATACGGCAAAAATGTCTATTAACTGGCAGTTGACTTCTCACTTCAAACTACCATCACCCCACTGAATGTCATATTCCACCACTTCCACAGAGCTCACCTCACCCCTTTCTCCACCTTTGTGTCGGTCTCTGTTGCATCTGTGAAACACTCTTCTGTTCCCCCTTCGACTTTTTGTGCCTTTGATGTTCCTCCTCCCCTCTGTGAACCTCGAGACTAACTAAAGGGCTAATGATAACAATCAGAAAACCTATCATTTGGTATAAATAAATTAAACATACTTCATATATTGCCTAACCAATCTTTTTGTACATTTTGAACCTTAATCTTTTGATATCCCATTTAAACCCACTGCTGCTAATATTATCAGAAAGCAACTGGATTCGTGATAGACCGGTTAAGATCTCCGAAAGTTGTGCGCAATTTTATCGCATGGTCATTTCCCACACCCATTAACTGTCTGCAGTCTAACAAATTTGATAGACTTTGCACGTGACCGAACAATGGTTTTGGAGCTGATGATGCCCAATAATAGACAAGTACTTATAATATCGATTTCTAACGTCTTCTTGTCCCCCCCCCCGACCACCCATTAAACTAATTTAACTTAATTAAACTTGTTTTACCAACTACTTTATATAGTGCGTCCGTAAAAAAACAGCCAAATTTGACTTTTCTTGCCTAAATTATGATGTTTCAATACAAGTCGAAATTGAACTGTTAACTTGCCAATTACCCTTCAAATTAACTTTCAAATGCGCCCATTATTGAAACAAAAAATAAAACTGAGCAAAAGGAAGATCGCGTTATTTACTAAAGTACACACGAATTAAGACAGACAATACCATTTGCATCACTGACATGCACATGTACAATTGTGTTGAATGATAAGATGCCACTGCACACAAACGCACTTATGGAAACCGGTACTTTGGGAGATTATTACTATGGGAATGCATAAGGCTATTTATTCTAGCTACTTCGTGCCCTATTAATGATAAATTAACATGAAAATAATCATTAAAACGGTTTTGAAGCTCATTTTATATAAAGCAGAGCGGTGGGGGGAGGGGGTGGTTGAGTTTACAGGTTTTTTTTTTAAAATTAATACAATTTGAAGGAAATAGTTGGAAGAAACGCCGTTATTTTTAAAAGTTAAACTGGAATGAACGTTGGTGCGCCCGGATTTGTTGAAGCACCTTCAATCGTTCCATCCATCTAAACGGGGGGGGAGGAGGGGTGTGGTGTTGTGTTGTGTGGCCAATCACATGATCTAAATGACGTTGATAGAAACCCACTCATGAGAGTCATTAACTGTGGAAATTAGGTGATTAAGTAATACATTACAAACGTTCTGGGGATATGAACTACTCTAGGATTCAAGGATTTGCGTAAAGTAGGACTTCTGATACTTTAATATCCGAACTTGTCATTTTTAGACCGCAACTTCCACTTGTCCCCTTAATGAACTCCTTAATTATCCTTCAGATGTGGAAAGCCGCGTGCATTTTAATCGAAATAATCAAATAATCACGAAAATATTAATGTAAAAAGTCTTCATTCATACCTAATACGATCATGAAAAAATAACATAGACAAATCATCTCCAACGTCTGTCTTTTAAAAAGGCGGCTTCTTATTATTAGGGCCTCCCTGCCAAGGCTTCATCATGTCTAGTAACTCGACTTAACCGATGTGGCCAGCTTTTCCACTAACTGGGAGTGCGCCTCTGTACATTGAACCCCGAAGCCTCTGAATTTGCAGATTTTAAAAGTTGCCATACAGGCACACACTATGCGCTTTTGAAATAACCCAAGAGAATCCTTTCAATATTGCCAAGAGGGAAGGGTGGTATAATGACTGAAATTAATTAATATAAATTTTAAAAACCAAGTGCACTTGGAGATATCCACCGGGCTCTCACATCCGCGTCGTTCTTTACATCGTCGACAAATTCGAAGCTAAGTTATACCAAACACCTGGCGCTGACATAATAAAGCCGCATTAAGACCACATTACATTCTTCACCGAACCACACGTGGTTGATGAGGCTTCACCGCTGTTTCGTATCAACAGCGACACAAGAATTCCTCCTCCGTAGTGAGGTATACACCTTGGGGTATCTCGTGCCTTACCAAAGGCGGCACCCGACACACACAGAATTTCTTTCTACTATAAAGAAAACCGAGGGACGAATGAATAAATTAAGGCAAAATATTGCATTTGCAATGAACACTGCAGAATAAATTCACCTTTCAATTAAATTTTAAACTTTTATCGCGAAATCTTAATTAATGGAGGCGTCATTTTGGCTGATGAGTTCTGAAAGGAAGGGGCAGGGGGGTTTTAACTTTGATCATTTTGTTGCTCAATTTCTTGGAAATCTATTGCAGAAAGATTTTTTTCCTTTAGTTAATCAGTAAAATGAAAAGGAAGTATTTTTGATTGGCCTCATGTATGCACGGCATTATCGATGCATTTGCAAATGCGTGTGAGGCAAGAGGAGATTATCACCTGCCAAAATGTAAGCATTCCAGCCAAGTTGATGGCTTCCACATGAGCAATGCAAAGAGATGATGGTTGGGAAATCGTCTGGAAGCATGCCAACGCGCAAGTGGCAAAATGTCGACAACCTGTTGAGCTCCGAGTTCAGATGAAGTGTGGCTTTAACGCTCGACTTGCCAAAAATAAATTCTGCATTTGCTTTAATCGCTTTTACCACCCCTATGGTTTAGACGTTCTCCTTAATTCCAAATTATTTTGCACTTCCACGGATAACAGTGCTTGGTGTAGAGGTGATAGTTATTGCAAAAATGCCATTTGTAACACACCAATCAATGAAATCGGCTATTTCCTATTTAGCCCACTTTGTCAAGGGGTCACATCAAAAATAAACTCTGAATGCAGGACTACTTATCACTTAACAAGTGATGGTAAAGTGAAACCTGGTAGTCTCTGTAGGTGTGCTTTACGATGCTTACCTCTGTCGTTTAAACTGCCATAAGTTGAGACAATTTTAGGGGTCTTAATTTAATTGAAGCTGTGACATTGAGTAAAAAGCGTGATAGATATTAGATTTCAAAAACGGGAGCTAAATTTCCTTTGCAATTTGATGATTCAGCATTTTAGCCCCTTTAAATGAATTTGAATTTAAAGAATTAAAATATTTAACTCGTTCCATTTATAGGTCTTGTGGTATTAAATAATTTATCAGTGCATATATTCCTGTAAATTTGAAGGTTGATGTCAATAATTTTATTAAATAATTATTATAAATATTAATTTTATTCCAAGTTTAATTAATAAAATGACATGTGGCTCAACCGATTTGGTTAATTGTTAATTTTACTAAGGGTGAGTTCGTGTAAGTTTCTTTCAAGGGCAAAGGTAATGAATGTCACATGTGGTTACTCTTGCCTAGAAAGAGGGGTGAAAGTATCAATCTGATTATGATATTTGAGGAACCCAATTCTGGTGATTAAAGCCTAGATCCCCTGGATTGAAAAATGCTTAATTGCAGGCTCTATTAGAAACCAATTGAAACCCACTGATTTTTGTTCATTCAAACACATGATCTTACCAAAAACTTTGTTTTGTTTAGAAATTACGCAGTCGTCATTTAAGTTGCCTCTCAGTTGACCTTTCACTTTGACCATTCCTTAGATAATTCGTTTAACACAATTTCTTTATTTGCATAGGCTTGAACATCTGACGAGTGATTGGCTAATCGGTGAGCCATTGATTGCAGAGATAGCTTCTCCACAGGTGGTGCTACACATCCAGGTGTGGCGTGAGAATCCAATAATCGATAATCCAGTGCATTAAAAGTAGAGATTGCTAGTTTTGAGCGAATGTAGTGAAAGCATTTAATTGGGCTTACAAACACTTGCAAGTTAATATCCACTTGATGCACGGAAAAGGGGCTTAGGGAAATTAGCCACAAAACCAAGGTCGCTTACATTTCTCCAGTTACTTTTAGGGCTTCCTTTACCGTAAAAATGTTCTTCTTAAAGGAAAACGGAGACTAAGGTCAGTAGGTATTGAACATCAGGAGCAAAAACCCACAAAATTACTTTTACTTTCACACTCTCATTCAATTCATTTTTGATGGATTGCAGAAGAACTCGCATATTCGAACCGAAAAAAAGCTTAAAAAAGATTGATCTATGATGGCGATGGTTTTTTTCGGAAAAAGTGAATGACTTTATTTGAGGTTTTATTATTATTATACAAGTTGAAGTGTGCCCGGGGGGGGGGTCGGGGGTTGAGGGGGGCAAGGAAACCTTTTGCTAACTTTGAACGATTTGCTTGTGGAGTACTGACACACACACACACACACACACACACACACACACACACACATGCATACATACACACAGACGCACACATAACTGTTAGTTTTACATTGAATCCCTTGAGTTGGGAATTTACAATTTTTTAAAAGTGAATCAACATCATTGTCCGTTTTAAAATTACCAGAGGCTTCCATGAGACCCTGCTAACAGTGCAACTCCCTTTTAGATAATTTAATGAAGTACTTTTGGTTTGCACTAGTAGTAGATGATGATATTAATAAAGGTCAATCTACTCCCTATTCTTCCCGGCCATTCGCATTATGCGCAGTTCAACCACCTTCTATTACCGAACGGTAACCACATTAGTTTGCACAAGTACTGGCTTTGATGTTGCATTTCCAGCACGTGTTCAATGTGTAAGCGAATGTTACTTGCAATTATGCTATCTCCCTCTCTCACTCTCTCTTATATGCAATCCTCAACGCAAACTTTCGGTCAAAATTCCTCAGGGGATGATTCATTTGCCTAACCTTTTATTGGTTATCCAAAGGAAATATGTTGAAGTGTAATTAAAAATAAGCATATCTATCATTCGCTGAAGACCTTGGAACGGAGTTACTCGCCTTCGATGGGCACTCCAAGAACACAGTGAAAACGAAACGGACCAAGTATATATATATATATATATATATATATATATATATATATATATATATATATATATATATATTTATATATATATATTTATATACAAAATGAACTATAGACATTCGAACCGCTTGGTCCCCAGTGATGAGTAGATAGAAGTAGCTTGTGCGTCAAGTAAGTGCGAGTCTTAAACAATCTTAGTCCAACTATTCGGCCTAACGTTTATAAGCTTTCAGAAGCCTGGCCGCATAGTTGCAATCTAAATACCACAGACATCCCAACCATATATCATCCAATTGCAGTTATCAATGGAAAAATATACCTAATTCTGCGAGTAATCGTGGACTAGAGAGAATAGCAATAACTGGAATTTTAATGAAACAACCAACTCCGTCTTTTGAAACCTCTTCGAGGTGTTAGACAGTCAGAAAACTGGTAGTCTAAGGTCAGAATAAACACAAGAAGCAACAATAGAAACGAAACTGGTAAAAATGCACATTGAAAAGAGGACAAATTTGACAAGGACTGCTTGAAACCAGTAGCGGCACGTTCCCGGTGATGCAGCGGTTAAACTTCTTGTCTGTGAAATCATAAATCACAGGGCTGATTCGCGTCAGTTCATGCCAAATGGGTGGAACGTCCAATCAATCTCGACAAGTTTGGGCAATTATTTGAGTTTCTCGACAGCTGCTAGCATTCACCTGATGACGAATGCTGGTGAACGCCTTCCAGCCAAAACTGCTTGATTTTATAATTACCGTGAAACTAGGAGTCATTCGATCATCTTCTACGTTTGCGCAGGAGAGCATTCACTTAAATAAGTGTCGGCTGTGAATAGTAGAGAGGTTCACGAGAAATGTTTGAATGAATAAAGTTTCTCAGTATATATCATTGCAAAGAAAACATATTTCCACATCGTATTATCTAATTCCTTTAGCTCAATAAGATGCTGGTTTAAAAAGTGCAAAATTCCCTATTTTTATCATTTCAATGTTCTAAATTTGTAGTATTTAAAATTGTTTTTTTAAACGGTAAATAACAGCATCACCCTAATATATCTTGTCGGTGATTTAAACGACATTAGAAGTAATTATATCGATGGACTTTAAAGGCATCAAGAATAGGCAAATATCAATTTTTCATTAATGTTGTTTCCACAGCGATATTTTTGAAAATTGGTCTTCCTCAAATTACTGCGGGAATATTGGTTTTAGATAAATTGAAAATAAGCATTTGCATTGACTTTGAAAGACAGTTCTATAATCCATTTGAGAGATGGTGATGGGGTAGATAAAGTGGCTACCGGTTTCCACTATTATTTTTGTCTTTATGAATGATACAGCGATCTTTGAACATAGTTCCCTCCCCCCCCCCCCCCCCCCCCCCCCCCCCACCTCCCTCTCGCGCAATTTCATCCTCTTTTCAGTTACGTTGGCCTCACTGGCAGACCTCAGCCGCTTAGATTGGGCACTTACTTATGGTTTTTAAATCAACGACTCCCCCACAAACGATCCATTTCTTCAGCTCCACAAATAGGCGTTTCCATTACTTACACATAGTCTAATGGCCCTCACTTTTTATGCGAAATTCAAGTTTGAAAATTCTTAAATTTTACTTTTTTGGAGAGTGGACAGTAGCAGGAAAGGGGGGAACCTTGGATCAGCAAATTTATTTGAAGAGAAAGCGATCCTTCCCTGCTGATTCATCAGGATGGTAATAATGGAGAGATTCATGAAATCACAAATTGATTGCTTAATTATTGGTAAATTTGCAAAAGGAAGCAATTTCATTTAGGGACATCGGCAATAAGAAATTCTTCTCGAAAGATCAACCAAACAATAAAAATATGGAATGAGGGAATCAACTTCATAACCTCGTTTCCCTGTGTGTGAAGATGAAAGTGCTTGCATAAAAAATAGCCAGAAAAAGAAAACTCTTGGTATTTACTTTCACGACAACTATTAACACGTCCATTACTCTATTTCATGAATTGTTTATACGAGATGTATTGGCTCAGCAGAAGACATCAGTGGTAGGTGAACATAGCGACTTTAGTTAGAGCTCTTCAGCTGAACAAAATCAGCTGTTTCGAGGCGGAGTCAATATGAGAAGGCCGTAAGCCCGGAAGTTAATATTTGTGGTGAGTACAACACACACACACAAATGCAGGCAACTCAAGTGACTTAGGTAAGCCATAACTTGGATGATAACGAGGAATTTGAAAAACTACAGAAGAGAATAAAATGGAGCAAAGCCATTTCGATGGGAATACTTGCACCTAAAGAGGATTAATCTTCTCAATTACTTCTTGTGCCAAGACTCAATAGCAAACTCCAGGCGTAGATCCACCGATCAATTTGATTGAATGTTTATTTTTAACAAACGGCAGAAGTTTTGATAGTTATCATTAGCCATTTAGTTGACTTCGGGCTTCACAGAGGGGAAGAAACATCAAAGTGGGTAAAAGTCGAGAGGGGAACAGAAGAGTGATGCCCAGATGTAAAAGCGAGAGACACAAAGGTAGAGAAAAGGTAAGATGAATTCTGTAGAAGGGGTCGAATATGATTTGCAGTCGGGCCATGGTAGTTTGAAGTCAGAAGTCAACTGCCGTTTAATAGACTTTTCGCCGTATGAGTATGCATTGCCCAGGGTGCACCACGTGGAGGTAAGTCTATCGCACACCCCAAATTGCCTAAATGTTAGAATTCGTGAATGCTTTCCTTTAAAGCAACCCCTGTTTGATTGAATGTAATAATAGGCAAACCCAACCACCAATGAGAAACAACTGGAGGGGATATTTGTTTAAAAACTTGAACTTTTTTCCCAGCCATAAAAATAAAATTAACATCGCAAAACATCAGTTAACTCTGTAGGCAATTCCAGGTGCACACATTCTGCAACATTCAACAGTAATTTGGTAAAATAACACTGCTTGTAAACCCACGCAAAAAATAACAAACAAACACCTTGTAATATCCAGATACTGCAAAACCAATTTTTTTTCGTGTTGTGTTTATAGATGATACGCACCTTGGGCAATTTATTCCCACCCCACTGGCAAGGTGATTACACAACTTCTATTAACTCGCAACTTCTAACCTCCTAAAGCATATATATATATATATATATATATATGTGTGTGTGTGTGTGTATATAGAAAATTGGTAAAATAAAGGCATAACTAAGTAGTGAATTGATTTAGATAACAACTATCACTTACCCCGTGGTGCGCCCTGGGCAACGTATACACATACGGCAAAATAGTCTATAAATCAGCAGTTGACTTCAAACTTCTAACTACCATCACCAGACTGTATGTAAAATTCGACTACTTTCACAGTACTCGTCTTACCTTTTCGCTGTCTTTGTGTCTGCCTGTCACTTTTACATTGTTAAATCACTCTTCTATTCCCCCTCCCGAATTCTTCTCACTTTGATATACCTCCTCCCCTCTGTGAAGCCTGTAGTCAACTAAATGGCTAATGATAACAATCGAAACGCCTGCCATTTGAAAATAATAATACTATCGCTTTGAATTAACAATTTATCAGATTCCTATCACCTCTTTATCACAGTATTCACTTCAAGAATCAACTATTCTTCTGCGAAAATAGCCTATTTTCTTAAGCCTTTTGTAAACAGCCTAATTATGTCTACAGTTTAATTATGGAAATATATCATGCATTAAGCTAATTTTGCTCCTCACAACTGAAGGGTAGAAGTTTTCAAGAAGTATGCCCGAAAAAATAGTAAACAAAAGTATTTTGATGTGTCTAGGATTACTTGCCCTCTGGTATGGAGATGGCAACATTTTTTTTGAGGGTCGCTTTATCGCTTTCAAATGCAAAATTAAACAGCCCCAGTTCAAAGGAGTTTTCGGAAGCTTGTACTAAATCATGATTTATTGGGAAATTTTATAAACAAGGTAATAAGAGGTGTGGAGTGAGGTGGGAGGGTGGGGGTTGGGGGGGGGGGTTGTTGAAGGGTGTGTATGTCTATAAAAGAATTTATTTATATCAAATGGCAGGCGTCTTGATGGTTATCATTAGCCCTTTAGTTGAATTCAGGCTTCACAGAGGAGAAGGAACATCAAATTGAAAAAAAGTCGAGAGGGGGGGGGGAACGGAAGAGTAATTCAAAGATGTAAGAGACAAAAAAGGTAGAAAAAAGGTGAGATGAGTACTGTGAAAACAGTCAAATATGGCATAGAGTGAGGTGATGGCAGTTTGAAGTGAGAAGTCAACTACCAGTCAATAGACTTCTTTTGTCGTATGAATATACGTTGCCCAGGGTACACCACGTGGAGGTAAGTCTATCGCACACCCCTGTCTATAAAAGAAAGAGTGGTAGAAAGAAGTGCAAGATTGAAAGGAGGGGAGAGGGGGCGGGAACCAACCGTTTTGCTTCGATGCCACACGGGATTATGATTTAATATGTTATAACACCTAACTACTCGTTGGTATGCCTTACACCCATGTTGGGAATTGAAAACGTTACTGGCTGAATCAACTTCCAGTAGCAACGTGCTTGGTGGCCAACAGGCCTGTAGCGAAACAGCTCAGAAATACTCAGCTTCTTTAACATCGTTTCTTTTACGTTTTTTTCAATTTCCATCTTTATTCTTCCAGCTCCTTTATTCATTGTGGGGCCACAATGGACCCTCCGCTCTTTGCTCACATCTATTACATGGGGGTATTTCATAATAACTTCACGGAGTCCAACTTGGTCGGACTCCTAAGTGGGTCTAGTTAATATTCTAAGGCATAGTGGAACGAAAGTAGATCACACGTAGCTGGATTGTACCGAAAATTTGCCTTGGATACAATCACAACACAGACCCACCCAACAACCGACTAATCTTGACCGAATATCCACGCATTCAGGAGCATTCACTCGCCAATCTGTCCACAAATCAGCACTGCCGCACACACACACACACACACACGACCAATCACACCAACACTTGATAAAAGAACAAATTCAGCAGAAACAGCACAAAGGTATCGTCGATATTAGCTTACAAACGCGTGCTCCTTCTCTGGTTTGGTGAGAACCATAAAACTCCATGTGATTTTCTTTCGGCCCATTGGATAAGCTTACGTGTATTGTATTTGGAGCAAGTGTTTGATCTTCTGTTATACTTTCGGAGCAAAGAAAATTGAAGTGCCTAAGCGTTGTCATTTTTATTACTACCGATAATGAAAAGATTTATTTTTTTATTTGTTTCAAATGGCAGGCGTTTTGATAGTTATCATTAGCCCTTTAGCTGACTTCGG
>UZAE01001902.1:0-11089 GCA_900617975.1 Rodentolepis nana
TAAAGCCTGCCATTTGAAATAAATAAATAAATAAATGATTTTAAACTAATCAAATAGGCCCGTTATTTTAGTCGATTAAACATTTAAGGTGAGAATATTTAACCGCTATCGTACTTCTTTCTCAAAAATCTAGCTTGAAGGAACTACCAATCATAATACTCGTTTTCGCATACCCAAAACTTACCCTTTTATAATTATTATAATAATCGGAATTTCTTTTCTCAGGTTGGTCATAAAGTAGTGGTCATGGAACGCCGTAACTTACCAGGAGGTCTTCTTCGATACGGTATTCCAACCATGAAGCTAGATAGGGCTGTAGTTGACCGTAGACTCAAGCTGATGGAAGCGGATGGTGTGGAGTTCGTATGCAACACACAGATTGGTTGCAATGGTGTTGAGAACGATCCAAATTCATCGTGTCGTCCGGCGGATGAGAATGTCAACGTGATTCCTGCTAAGAAGTTGCTGGATGATTTTGATGCTGTCGTGCTTTGTCTTGGCTCTACTTGGCCTCGCGATATTAACATTCCTGGTAAGTAAATCAATTCTGAAGTACACCGAGTTTCACTTCTTTCCGTTAATTAATTCACGACTGACTACTTCTAAATATAGATATACGTCATCCCACTAAATCCACGACCATTTTTCAGAAATGACAAAATATGGAGCAATAAGAATTACTTGGAACATACATATTCTTTCCACTGTTAAAGATTCTACGCAGTTGGATGTTTGACTTCCAAATGTCAATTGAAGAATGTGTCATTTTAACTCATGATACTGACCAATAGAAGAGCTTACGATTCCGGTAAATAGTACCGGGTTTTTCCAAAAGTTGGCCCATAATACTTTCATGAAATGGAATTTACCATTTAACCGTCCTGGGCGGATTTTCGGTAACCCCCTTAGGGAGGTCTAATAAGTGATGATCCTTGAATTCACTTAGTTATTCGACTTAAATTTACCTAAAACTTACGTAACAGTTAGACAAATAAACTGATCATATTACCTTTTATAACTATGAGTAGTTTGTAGAGACCAGCTATGTACGTTATAAAATTTCAATTTTGACATTTTCAGGCCGTGACTTGGAGGGTATCCACTTTGCTCTGAGCTTCCTTGAGCGCTGGCAACGCAAGCAGAACACGTCGAAAAAACCTCTGCCCACCGCTATGTGTCCAGGAGAGTCAATGCTATGTCTCAAAGAGGAGGCCTCCGACCTTCCCACTTTGGCATCTGGCAAGCGGGTCATTGTGATTGGAGGTGGTGATACGGGCACCGATTGTATCGCTACTGCTACCCGAATGGTGAGTTGAGGAGAATACTCCTCATTTGTGAAGACGTTTAAGTTTTATTTTGCTAGCGGTAATGCTCCTTCGGAAATCGCATTCTATTTTTTGAAAAGCAATGTTTTGGGGGTCAATATATCATCTTAATGCCTTAACTAAAATATTTAAAGCACAGAGCAGTTCTTACTTCTCAGTTCTTCTCATAATGTCTTACTTGGAAGAAAGTAATTTAAGGCCGATGTTCCTTTTTTGATCGGTATAGATCGGTTCGGTCGACAGCTTCCATTGTGCAATTTTAAATAATTGCAGACGTTTGTATCCACTATTGATTCAGTAAAAAACTTCCCGAGAAAATTCTGATAAGTTTTAACAGAAATTGATTTGGTTAAGGTGTAATGTATCCTAGCAACTTGAATGGGACACTTATTTTCTTTTTCCCCTGCTGGCTAGAACTAGCCATTGCGGTTCATCATCCAAATTACTTCCTATTCACAGTTGGCTTTCGGTCTTCTGAGCTCTGAAATTCAAGTACAACTGAAGAGAACGGCTTTATGTTTACAATTTCTGTCTCTCAACATACTTCTCCAGGTTTGATTTGGCACTGAAAGATAATTTCGTATAAATATCTTTTCTTCATTTCGTCCAAATGCCTCACATTCTGAAAACACCTATGAAAATCCGCATTCCTTATCGCAAAATATAGAAAGAGTGTTTGCATACTTGTTTTACCTGTCAAGCAGAATATAGTATTATCTGCTACTCTGTAATGTCATTGAGGGAGATAATGGTAAGTAATCTACTGGCATACGAAGTAAATGTATGTTCGATGGGATAGCAATTAAATTATACGGATTTATCACTTAATAAGAAATATCATTTCATTCATCAATGACGATATCATATGTCGGTAACTAGCTTTAAATTCATTCAATCGTGCAGGCTATTTTTACTTAAACTCACGGTTTGTATCCATCTGCGAATTTTAATCATTGCTTTTTTTACCCGCAAATTATATCACCGAAAGTGGGCACTTTCTGGATTTGGATTAGCATACCATGGTTAATTTTCTTTCTCTCTTATTTGCATAATCTCTGCACACACGAACTTTAATGCCGTGTGAAGACAACCTGCATTTACTACCTCGGTGGTCCCATCTTCAATCAATGAATTAGAAAATCACCTATTCTCAATCAAATTAGACTAATCTGACAATCGATTGGGATGACACGATTTGGATCGATTTGGTATATTATTGCTGGGATTTGAGAGGAAACTTTATTCAGTGCTGTAATTCACTACAATCGATAGCTCTTTTGCAAACTCAGAGAGCGTGAATTTGATCTCTCCGAGCGCAATCAGTAAGGAAAATGGTCAAATACGCTGGTTATATTTGGTTAACAAAGGGATTGTGCCTAACTCAAATCGGAGCGTTTTTATTATGCTATTCTGCCCAAGACGAGCGGTTATAAACGGGCTTTGGGAAGTACGTCTGACTCTGAACGATTGTCGAATGTCGTGACTATCTGAAATGCAAATTGCATTTATACGAAAAGAGTAATATTAATAGAATCGGATATGAAATTACGTCATTCTCCAAGTCTCAAAACGTACCTTCCATGACAGTTATGCAGATTTTCTGTAGTTAGTCGCAAAATTCCATCACAATTACCATAATTATTGGGAGCTTCAAACAACGGATGCGTTGACCTAATCTAGAAATAGCCTTAACCCTATAACGTCTCTTGGGATGTCAGGCCCCTTTTCAAAATAAGCCTCATTGGTGCTAGACTCGTAACAGAAGGCGCCACTATTGCCGTTCGAAATATCTCCATAGCCTTCGCCCGATACCACCCAAACTCACCACGTCGACGGCATCAGTCTGCTGTGAGAAACACGCGTGAGTGCGGTCGGGTGCATTTTTCAATAAATAATACGGGGTTTAAAGGGTTAAATGAGAGGTATATTAAAGAGTATTGTTTGAGAGGATCAAATTCGATGTAGCTAGACGGGTAAGAGTGCGTCATTGATAGTAGATGGTTTAGTTTTTATCGGTAAATAAGCTAAAGGACTCGTAAATATGACTGACAATGAATGCTTACCTTTATGTGACCGTTCGAGTACATATATCTTATTATCGAGTAGTGTAAATGTTCAATTGTAGCCCTCCGCTTCGAGCTAGATCTCTTAGTTTCTAAATTTCGAGATTGTCGTCCAGATTTTATTGCTTTGTGAGTCAATCTTAACGATCTGTTATAGCGAATCTCAGACAAGTTGATTTTAGCTAACATATTTCCAATTGTTGTACCATGTAGACGGTTTATTGAGAAATTGTTGTCATGCAGTGATCAAGCTCTTGGTAAAAAATGCATTTAGAAAGTTAATAAAGGATAGTAAGACCACAGGAAGTTCTGAAGGACACAGATTCACTATATTAAGCCTATTAATACCCTCCCTTTCATCGATGTCTAATGTATTCATTAAATCGCTTTACCTACAGGGTGCCAAGAGTGTTGAGACATTGGAAATATTACCCAATCCACCAGAAAGCCGTGAGCATCGCAAGAATCCATGGCCAGAGTGGCCAATTATCATGCGCACTGAATACGGTCAAGAGGAAGTGAAGTTGCACTATGGTCACGATCCTCGCGCCTACAATACTCTCACTAAATACTTCATCCCATCCCCCGAAGACCCCAAGAAGCTTTCTGGTCTGCGAACTGTCTCTGTGCGATGGGAAGATCCTAAGGAAGAGGGCGGAAGGCCTACTTTCGTTGAGCTACCTGGTAAGTTCTTTCATAAATATTTTTAGTTGGCGTATTAATAATCCAGAGTTGTTTCGGATCTCACTGAAAGGTGAATTGGCTGTTTTCAATAATCTCCTCCATTCCTAGTGAAAATAGGTCTTTCAGACCTCCAGATTTAATGTTATGGTAACGAAGACAACACTAGGTCGACTGCTAGTGACGGTAATTCTTCTCTTTAGCTTCAACCACTTGGAACAAATAGGTCTTACCAAACGGAAGAATTTTAATACGAACTTCGGAACGCTTTTGAATTAACTTGCCAGTGCTCTCATTTCGACTAATGGGTGTTATTTGCGTTTGTCATGCTATGTCTGCTAGCTTTGATGAGTCATTATCAGATTAGGGCAGTTTCGAATTTTACAGATTCCCTAAACAATTGTTTCTAAGTATTTTCCATCAACCTGAATTCTTCATAGAAGATGGTTTTACCTATCAATTTTATCTTGGCGGACGTCGTCGGTAAAACACACTTCTATGATTCTGAAAGATAACTGAAACCCTTACGGAAATATCCTTATTATTCTCAAATCTAAGGCGTCTTCGTCCACTATGTGAATATTACTATCACTATTGCTTTACATCTATTACAGAAACGGAGAAAACAATGGAGTGCGATATGGTTCTGCTTGCAATGGGATTCTTGGGTCCAGAGAAGACAATCTTGGAGGAACTTAACCTGGAAGCTGATCCACGTTCAAATATCAAGACAAACCCTGGCAAGTATGCGTCGTCGTTGGCTCGGGTTTATGCCGCTGGAGGTATGCTTTTGACCTTTATGCTTTTAAATGAGGTACTCACCCCTAAATCCAAAAAAACTATGTTTGAAGAATTTTCTTCAACCACTAGTCAGGGTTCGCATTGCTTACTCGATGATATGGGTGATTGGCCTCATTGCAAGAGAAGTTCTAGCTTAGAAGTAATTACCGTAAGTTGTATATAAACTGCCCATCTCTTGTCATTCCTAGCTTTAAGAAATCCATTTTCAAGGAAAACCAAGGAATGTGAGAAGCTGGGAGATTATTTTCATTAGGAAATAAAGACGGTGACTGGGTTATTTAGTTGACAAGGAATAGATAAACAGCATGAAGATTGACGGATTGTCAGAAAGGCTAGTAAAATTGATATCTGAGATCTCTCCGGTTTTATCCTGTCCGTTGAAGGGAAATAAGTCAATATATAATCGAATTTATCACGTCATGTTACATTTAAAAAAAATAATCTAGGGTGGATCCTTGTCTCACTCAGGATGGAAAGTTTAAATGCAATTTCTCGGCTAGGAAATTCTCTGATTCGCGAAAGACTGCTGTCCAAAAATTAATATAAAGCATAATTCCTGATTAATTTGATTCCTAAACTCGTATTCATCGTATCATTTACCTCTTGTATAGATTGTCGTCGAGGCCAGTCTTTGGTGGTTCACGCCATCAATGAAGGTCGTCAGGCTGCTCGACAGGTTGATATGGACCTAATGGGAAACAGTATTCTTCCGGGTCCAGGTGGCGTTATTCAGCCGGAGAACACGAAAATTCGAGCATAAAATGAGCGAATCACCATATCAAGGTTTCTCCACTGTTTATCTATCCTCTTAATTCTTTCCTACTGCGTGTGTACCCCTAGTGTAGTGTAGTGTAGTGTAGCGATGCTAAAGTTGTTTTTGTTTAATCTTGCGTTTTCCTCTTTCCTCCTCTTTGTGTCAAATCACCAGCATTAAAAACATCGACCTTTGAATATATGTGCGAATATATTTATTCAACCATTTTGTGTGTGTGAATTTCGTGATTGTAGATGGCGTGACTCTGTGCAGTTAGCGATTCGGCAATCATCTCTGGCAGTTTATTTATCTGAATCCTCCCTTTTTTTCCCATTTGGCAACACGATTTCCCTCTCATGTTTCATTCGTTTGTTTGTAGTTACCTAACGAATCAGTAATGTATCCCCTTCCCGAAATATCTTTTTCTTATTGTCAATGGAGCATCGCCTGCAAGATCTCGTAATTTTGTAGAAGTGCAGGAGTTTGCTCGAAATTATCAATGATCTTGAATTTGGGGCAGTTAAATGGATATTCAGAAGAAGAGGAGGTAGTCTTGAGATGAAATGTAATATTTGTCGAAACTAAGTATAAGTTTTCATTCTTCTACTTTATTACAACATAGTGAGCAGGGAGGATCAGCAAGTTACCTTAAGTGTTGGAGCTTACGGAAATTTTGACCTCTGAAAACGATTGTTATTTCGATTTTATGGATTGGCGCATTTAAAACCATTGCAGAGAGTGAGAGAACCTGGATAGGGATCTAATCACGAGGTTCGTGAAGTTCTGACGAGCTGCCTTTTCATTTTTTCCCATTATCCAATATTCAACAATATGGTCGAATTGTGCAGAGCAAAGTTTATAGAGGAAATACCGAAATTGAAGGGGAAAATGTTTATGTTACTTGGAGGCATGCTGTTTATTCGTATGCAAATGGAGAAAAAAGGCCCATTTTCACCATAGATTCCCAGTGGTCGTGGTGCCTTGTGTCCCACTAAGAAAATCAGACAGAACATTTGAAACTCTATTGACTGCAAGAAATGTTAGTAGATCATATACATTAGATCAATTCACAATGAGATCCTTTCTCTCTTATAGGGGGGAGTTTATAAGCGCCATTCTTTGGTTAAGTTCTCAATACAGAGGTACGAGCCTCAAGGTTCTATTGTAAGATTAGTTTGGATCGTGCTATTTGATACATCAAGAACAAAATGGATATTACCATATTGGACCAATTTACAATCATGATGGGGTGTGTTAACGCTACCAAGTGAAAGAGAATCGCTTGTAAGCGTTTATTGATAGTCCATCTATGGTGATCAAAACGGAAATTGAACCAGGGTGAACGTGTGAATTCAAATTAAATAAAAAATAGCAGGTAGGGTCATCAGAGAGTAAGCTTTCTAAAGATTGGTAATTAGCTCGCTTTGTTATTTTACTTGCGTCCAGATTTTTTACTTTCGAGTTGGTTGGGGTGTGGTCCACTGGATTTTGGCATGCACTTTCAAGCACGACCACTGGTTTGGAAATTTGATGATCTTTGCAGACCAAGCGAAAGCTTGATTCTGTGCTCACGCTTGGATGCCGTTTCAAATTTCGGCACGGGTGCGGAGTATAGTCGAGTTATGGAGCATAAGTCCTAACTTTAACATAAGCTAACTCAGTAAGAAAAGACAGATTTGATTGTGAATAAATTCATAGGATGACTGAGAAATAAATAATTTCGCAAAGTGAATTTCTTAATAATTCAAATTATGTGAGAAATTTAACCTTGCCATATGTAAAGAGTAGTCGTTTTGTCTTTCAGTGCGTTCTTGTTGCCTAGGTACAGCGCGGACTTCCCTAATGCCACTGTGGAGCGCGCTGCTTCACCTTATTGTCACATTTAGATACTTAAATCAGGTCAAACTGGCCAATATGAAGTATGTGCTCTAGTTGTCCTACTTCTGAAGTTATTTAAAATTGAACCAGTATGGTTTATAATTCCAACTTCACGCCATATGCTTGAGTACTTAACCCAATTCCCCAATTTTGCAAATTTTATTTCCGTGTTCTTTCCACCTCGCTTTTTTCCAATATCCACGTGTCCCATCACATCCCCAGGACTTCTGCTTCTGAGAATGACTATGTATCCATAGCGCCTTTAAAGAGATCAATGCCTAAGTAAGGTCATAGATTTGAGCCTACTGAGGCAGTTTGCACCTGAAATTAGTTCAATTCCAGTAATACAATCCTTGCATTCCAGTTTTCCACATATTTGTATTGTTCAATAAATTTAGAGTGAAAATGAGGAATCTCTATTCTTCGAAAACCGTAACAAAATCGATTGTTTTATTCCATTCATTTTTGAAAAAATGGTAATTTTGATAACTCTGAAATAAAATTACCCATCAGATCCCTTCAAAAGCATATACAATTGACAAATTGAGTGAAAGTATAAAGATTCCTTCGTCTCGTTTGAAATCTCTAACTTTTTACCTAGCTGTATGCAAGCAACTTAGCTCATATCTTGTAAAATATATGGCATAAACTTAAAAATTGCCCCATCGTATCTTAGTTAACTTGTGAATGTTTTAAGAAAGGTTTGCTTTGCTTAATTGAAGACCAGAATTGAGAGGAAACACTAAATGAAGCGATTTGATTGATGGAATGACCAGGAATTAATATTGCATCCATTTTTTACCATATCTATGTGCAATTTTTCCATGTAGTGAATAAATTGCATTTCACTGGAAAGACCTAATCGTATTAGGGTCTTGATAGTCTTCGCTAGAGGACGAAAACATTTCAGAGAAGCAATAAATAAAAATAACTTCTCTTCACTTTAGTCAATTGGTTTTGTAAAGATAGAACTAGAATGTGAACGAATTCTGTATCCTATAGTCACGGTTGAGATTGCAGTTTGAACTATTTCACAAAATCAATGCCTTAGAGATGCTTCAGTGGGACTTAATGTCCACCAATCAAAAATTTTGATGAATAAAGGTTTATAAAAGCGTAGAATTTGCCTTGATCATCACCCTTCGGGTTTCGTAAATCCTTCTATCTGAGTGATTACAATTTTTACTTACTAGAGAGTTTTAGTTACAAATATCCATGTATCAATAACGCAATATTGTGCTACAAAATGAAGTCAATGAATTGTCAATCTCAAGGTCATTAATTAACAACCCCCAAATATTGCCCGAGCTTGACATTTGTAGAGCTATGCAATTGGAGACTTTCCTCCTAAAGAAGAGTTACCTTATAGATGATAATAAATAAAAATTAGTATGTGATTAGGCGCAGAATATCATTCAATACCTGGACTCCACAAACTGTATTCCCCTCCTCAAAGCATGGCCTACATCCCGAATCCCAGGGTTTTATTAATGACAAAGCAAATTGATAATAATACACTATTTTAAGCTAATAATTGGCTTAATTGAAGATTAGGCCGATTTACTAACTTTAGTAAGTGAAGTTTGTTACATTCGTACAATTGTACACAAAAGCATGTGGTAACCGTCTAAATAGTTCTCTCAAATGTGCGTGATCTTAATCCATTCAGGATATTCGGATATCCCTAGCCTGGGGCCTTAGGATAAATCTAAAGTATGACAATCTTCGGCTCACCTTATTGTTCGTAAATTAAAATGCTAACTATTTAATTATATTAAATGTTTGGCCTTAATGATAGTTATCATTAGCTCTTTTGTTGACTTCTGGTTTTACAGAGATTAGTAGCATCAAAGTCACAAAATGTTGAGAGGGGGAATAGAAGAGTGATTCAAAGATGTAAAAGTAGCAGGCACAAAGGTGGAGGAAAAAAGGTAAGGTGAGGTAAGTACTGTGGGAGTGGTCAACTATGACATACAGTGGGGTCATGGTAATTTGTTGCCAACTGCCGATTTATGGACTTTTTTTGCCATATGGGTATACATTGACCAGGGTGCACCACGTTGAGGTAAGTCCATCGCTCACCCCAGAACGGGAAGGCAATATGCTTAGAAAAGAACATAAATTTAGCGAGTAATCAGCAGTCATTGATAGTTCCGGTTTAGCATAGCTACTACAGGAATTCAATATTTCTCCAATATCTTCATAACATTCAAAATTTGTATTTGGGATATAAACTTCCAATCATGTAAATAACAGATTCTTGTTGATCACCTCATAATTTTAAGTACTTATTAATTAGTAACACTTAACAGACGTCTAAATAAAGCCGTAAAATATAAAATAACCTTCAAAACTGCCACATTAATGAACTCTAACCGTTAACGGAAGCTCGTACAGTCTATTTACTAAATTCATATAAGTGTTCTGCAATGCCTTCATGGTCTATTCATCTTTCATTGGTTTCATTTCATCGTCTTCAGAGAACATTTTTGGTAAATGACACTAACTTTCACACTGAAGTCATTGATGCAAATAAACGCTTTAGAGACCAATCGGCAAAGTTGCTTATTAAACCCCAACCAGTTCCCGAGCACTGGGTTCCATTCGTGTTAACATACGCAAAATCGTAATTTGGTCGTTTTTAAAAGTGGAGATAGAGCAGCTTCCCGACACTAAAACCAGAAAATCCAGAGGCAACTTCTGGATCAAAGTTAATCGAACCTAAGTGTGGCAAAAATTGAGGCTATATAAGTCAGATGCTAATTGAATTGATTTTTATATTTTGTTTTAGGGATTCGTGTTTTCCATTTCAGCCATGATATTTTTGTGATCTGCGATTTCTCTAATTTTAGCTTTACCACAAATTGGACTGTTGTCGTGCTCATTAACGGAAATGTTAACGATCGTTTAAAAATACTTGTTTTAAATTAAATTGCTGATTCAACACAAGAACGTAAGATAAGATGGAATACTGAAGAGCATAATGCATTTTTGAACAGAAAGAGTGCAAAAAAAATCAACCAAAAGATAAAGACATTTTGCCAGCTCATATACTCATTCAATGAATAAGAAGGTGGGAATTTGGGCGGTGAAAATTGCGAAGGCATAGTTATGTCAAACTTTACAATATTGTTTATTACAATTAATGGAAAACTAAGAGAACGATTTAATATAGGGGGGGGGGGATAATGCCTCTGCTTTGTATTTAGTAAAATTCCATTATGGTAGCAGCGAGGTGCGCGATAGACTTACCTCCACGTGGTGCATCCTGGGCAACGTATACTCATACGGCAAAGAAGTCTATTAACCGGCAGTTGACTTCAGACCTCAAGCTACCATCACCCCACTGTATGTCATATTCGACTACTTCCATAGTACTCACCTCACTCTTTTCTACCTTTGTGTCTGTCTCTTTTACATCGTAAAAAAAATTCCTCTGTTCCCCCAACATTCTCGACTTTTTTTCACTTTGATATTCCTTCTCCCCTGTGAAGCCTGAACTCAACTAAGGAGCTAATGATAACTATCGAATCGCCTGCCATTTGATATAAATAAATTATGGTGGCAGCTACTTTGAGTGAATGTGG
>UZAE01001903.1:0-11086 GCA_900617975.1 Rodentolepis nana
GTTAATTGACTTTTTTGGCCATGTGAGTATTAGTTGCACAGGTTGCACCACGTGGAGGTAAGTCTATCGCACACAGCGGTGCCGAATTATAACATTTGAAATGGAGTGTGCGATAGACTTACCTCTACGTGGTGCACCCTGGGCAACGTATACTCATATGACAAAATGTCTATTAATCGGCAGTTGACTTCTGACTTCAAACTACCATCACCCCACCGTATGTCATATTCGACTACTTCCACAGTACTCAACTCACTTTTTTTCTATCTTTGTGTCTGTCTCTTTTGCATCTTTGAAACACTCTTCTGTTCCCCTCCCTTTTCGACTTTTTTTTCACTTTGATGTTTCTTCCCCTCTATGAAGCCTAAAGTCACATAAATGGCTAGTGATAACTACCAAGACGCCTGCCATTTGATATAAATAAATAAACATTTGAAATTTGAAACGAAGACTTTGATCAATTTTAATTAAAATCAAGCGGTTTTAATCATATGCCAGACAGTTTTCCAACGACTTTTAGCGGCTCAGAATAGTTAAAAGATCTATGTTTGTATATCTGTAAGTAAAAGTAGTAATACTAATACCTAACTATTTTTTCGAAAAGTTTGTACAAAGATTTGGGCTGGATTTGCAGTATCAGGGTTTTCTGAAAATTCGCCCAGGGCGATTGAACGAAAAATGTCATTTCATGAAATAACCACTCGCTCAAATAAGAACCACAACAACTGGCAATTGATAAAGACAAAGGGGCGGTTGACTCACAAATCGAGTGATTGTCTCAATTATAGATAAATCATTTAGGGTCGCAGTGAGTGATTAACTTCTCCAAGTTCTGCAGATGACGCACAAGTACGTATCCCTGTCGTTTGTCGAGGCTAGAAGAACAGTATTTAATGATAAAAATGTTAATCTCTTTGTTCATTATAGAAAAACCGCAAAAAATCTAATTTTTTAAAAAGTAGCCCATAAGTTCTAGCACATTTTTTTCAGATTACTGTGATATTTAAAGATAACATTTAATTAGCTAACAGTGAGGTTTTAATAAAAATATTTAATATGTGGAAACAGTAAAACACATGGCATGGCCTTTTCCTTATCACTTCGAAGTCGACACACTTAAAAATTAAGAGTTTATCATCTCTTCTAATTACACGGCGTTTGCTTGGGGTCAAATCTAATCCCTATAAGTTATATTCTAAGTATTTTGAAATTTATCATTATTATTTTAACATTTTGAAAATTTCTCAAGATCGCCACATTTTCAAGCAATATAGAAAGCTTCTTGCGCCTCACATGAATCTTGAATTTTAGTCATTTTATCAGCAATTTATTTGAATGAATTATTTGAATCTGTAATTAGTAGCATGCCAGGCATATTGGTTCTGAAATGCTAATTTACTTTCTTTTCACAGTTTATAATTAAATTTAATTTCTTCAATAAAATAGATCTAATAATTAAATTTTTGCTTTGCAGTAGCGTCAACTTAGAAATTATTACTAAATTGCATCATCTTATTATTTGCTGGATATTTGAAGAAACAATTTTTTTGCTAAATGGATTATTTTCCGTGATCATTTACAATTCGAATAGATTGTAAATGTTTTCAATTATCATTTGTGGAGTATTCGAAATAAAAATATATTTTATGGAGTTGGAAAATTAGCTTGTTCCAAAACAATTGGTGTTTATATACTATGCAGTCATGAAGAGAAGTATTCAAATTTCAAATGTGGACAGTTGAACCAATTAAAAAAATTAAATTAAGTTCTCCATTTATTTATTTTCTCGATGCTTAAAGTATAGTGAATGAATAAATGTGCTTCAGGTTTTCCAATTATCCACTACTTGGACACTCTTTTGCTTGAAAAGTTGGTTTCCATGTCAGAAATCTAAGTAGCAATTTCAATAAACTAATTATTCTGCTATTTTTTAACCAAAAATTAAAACAAGAGCATGACTTCCTTATTGCCTGACAGAAAGTTTGCTGACCACTTGAAGTGGGGGATTGAAGAAGGTAAAAATTTTTTGTGAAATATGGCTTTACAATTTATTTTGTTACAATGTGTATCTAATTTTATATGCAAATATCCAAAATAAATTGGAATGTAAATTAACAAAAAATGTACAGATTATTGGGTGATTTTGACTCTCTATCACCAGTAGGTACGTCACAAATCAAATCTAGAATTGCAAATGACTCATGTCTCCGTGACATTTTGGCCACACACCTTGCGTGTTAGTTTGAACTAACTGATTTCAGACAATATATTTTACAGTTTTTCCCGTTTAAAAGTTGTTCCCACACAAGGCATCAAATTTTGAAAGAAATGGAACTATGAAATATGGCAGATGAGATGTAATAGTTCAGTGAAATTCAGATATTCCTTCAAAGTTAACAATTTTATCACCATTGGGTAATGTAATTAATCTATGGAATTAATTTTAAAGATCTTTAATAGCTGTTTATTTGACCTTTTCCGAAGCCATCTTTGGCCAATTTCAAGAAGGAATAAAGGGTATTTATTGGTCAATCGACTATTCATTTGTTTCTCTGAACACATTTGAAATAGGTGAAAATGATGTCTGCCATGTAGCCAGTATCCTCTGTGACGGCTTCTCTACAGGTGGCCATGAAGACATAGATGTTAATGTGGAAATCCAATCAAGTAGAGACATCAGAGCTATTTTCACTTGAGTGATAAAGAATATTCGAATTGGAAGGTTAATAGCAGTTATAAACGATTGTGGTGACTGATTTAACCGCTAAAGCTACTCAATTTCACCTTTTTTTTCAAAAATCTATCAGCTGAAAAATGAAGTGCTAAAATCAAGGTTGAATAACATATGAAATCTAGTTAACCAATTAAAACGTGGATTTGAGAATAAATTTTACTCCTATTTCAACCTTGACCTGGATTTAGGGTCCCTGTTGCGGCAATTTTAAAATGACTTCAAAGCAAAGATAGACGATGTTGCTTTTTAAACACTTTTAAGAATTTTATTTAGTATACGTAATTAACAATCCACTAACTGGAATATTATTAGCAAATTCAAATGAAATACCACATGAATTAGAAATAGATGCATTGAAAACTTTTAAAAATGAGCCAACTTCAAATATGCTGAACTAAGTGGTCGTGAATGAGCTGTAAAGTAGAAAATATGTATAGATAGTATTGCATGCAATCAGATGTGGGCCAGGTGTCTGATATTCTTTAGAATTTATAATACAGTATAATGAAATAATTAATCTCTTTTCACGTACTAAAGTCATATAAACTATGCCTATTTCTTAGTAAGGGGTGTGCGATAGACTTACCTCCACGTGATGCAACCTGGACAACGTGTACTCATACGGCAATAAAGTACATAAACCGACAATTGATTCCTGACTTCAAACTAACAGGACCCGACTCCATGTCATATCCAACCACTTACACCGTACTCACCTTACCCTACTCTCTACCTTTGTGTCTGTCTCTTTTGCATCTGTGAATAACACTTCTGGTTCCCCTCTCGCAGTCATCTAAATGGCTAATTATGACTATCAAAAAGCCTGCCATTTGATATAAATAAATGCCTAGATATCCCCCTCCCTCCCAAAAACATCCTTTTTAATTACTCTTCCTCTTTGCAAATTTATTTTTTACATCTTGGGATGTGCGATAGACTTACCTCCACGTGGTACACCATGGGCAACGTTTATTCATACGGCAAAAAAGTCAATTAACCGGCAGTTGACTTCAAACTACCATCACCCCACTGTATGTCATAGTCCACCACTTCCACCTTTTCTCTGCCTCTGTGTCTGTCTCTTTTACAACTGTAAACCACTCTTCTATTCCCCACTCATCGACTTTCTGTGACTTTGACGTTCCTTCCCTCTGTGAAGCCCAAAGTGAGCTAAGGGGCTAATGATAACTATCAAAACGCCTGCCATTTGAAATAAATAAATTTCTTAGTAAATTCGAATTAGGGGCCAACCTTTACATTTCTACGACTTGCTTCTGCGTGACTTTTCTCCCTTCAACACCACTATTCTTATTGATCCATTTTCAATAAGAATTAACATGACAAAAGTAAGGGACTCGATGAGTTTTGATTGTTTGGGAGCATTAATCTTTAAATTTAGAGCGCTTTCAATGCCACCAAGTTAAAAGACTAGATCAATAATCCAAATCCGTCTAAAGCGAGGCACATTTCTTATTGCATTTAATCCATATTTAAACTTATTAATAGCCGTTTTGTCGATTGAATTGGGGGTTAAAATTAGCATTATAGGTTTAGCGTTTTATTTTAATTTTAAGATAAGCGGATCTTGCAGGATCAATCCGGATTAGTGAAGTAGTAGGGGAATCCTCAAACCCCCAGGATTCATATCCCTCATAACTCACTCAGTGAGGCTCTGTTTTAGGTAATTTTTCAGACAGGAGGTATTTGCATTAATAAGCAATTAACTAAATTCATAAATTCCTCCCACCTTCTGTGTTGTCAAAGTATAAATTGATTCATCGTAACACCTCTTCAGTTTGTGTTTTGGCTTTTAGGAGTGACTCACAGACTTCATAATCCTCTTTCCTTTTCAAATCACTCGTACTTTTTTGTAATGCCAATTTGCAAAAATCAGTTCGTAAATGGCAACAATTGATTGGAAAAAGTCAAAAGTAATGCGGCTCCACTTAGAAATCATCACTTTAATAATGCCTAATAAATTTAAAAAGGAAATCAGCCGAATTCGTCTCAATTAAAAGATTGGTGTCTTACTAGTAATGAAACAATGAAACAATATATGCATTTCCAATTTTCCAATCAATTTCGCTAAGTTTCATATTAAAGTCACTTTCTCGTAGTTCACTGCCGAATAAAATTAATGAAATATTTAATGTTTTGTATAAATTATTGTTATTCTAATAATAAAAATTTAAATATTTCTTCTTATTAGGACACTGAGAAGTCAAATTGTTTCAAATAATTTTTCTGTCTAACCCTGACCTTGTCATTACATGTAGACAGTAAAGAGGCAAAAAGTGCTCACTTTTTAACTCAAATAGTAGAAAAAAATTCTCAGCCAATCCATTAATTCCTTCTACTCATGTTTATAAATTTGGGTAATGCTCTCTATAACTAAGATGTAATAAATCGATTTTAAATATGATTATGCAATTAAAACAAAAATAATCCCAAACATAACTTGTTTCCTTAAGAATTAATTTGATAAAGGAAGCAGTTGAGCATGAATACCAGTGAACATGCGAAATAATTACTCTGGTAGAAGGACACGAAATGTGGAACATCAAAATGACGTAAGCAAAACTCTTAACTTTGATCATTTATTGCCACCTTAGTCACGTGTTGTCATTCCTAATGGAAATATAAAATGTCTGGATAATCGATATCAGGAAAATATGATGGGGTCTTTGCTCTACTATTGACATATTTTTCTTTCGTAGATGGTCATATGCTTTCCACCACATTGCGTCATATTTGGTACTTATTTTATCATTTTTGTCTAAGATCTCTACTAAAATGTACAATTTTGACGATTTAAGAACAAATTCACTCTATTGGCTGCGGCAATTAATCGGGAATGCTAGAGTGCGTGATTTCTATCAACTCCGATTTTACCGGTTTTCCTTAAAGGAAAGGCAGATCACGAAAATGGCTCAATACGAACTCTGTACTAACAGCAATAATTCGTATTGATTAAGGCAAATAATTAATTTTTAACGAAAATAGAAAGAAAACAGTAAACGCACTTAAAAGTTATCTTTTGTGAGTTTTACTTAGACGTATCCTCGAACGTGCGTGTTGATGACATTTCTGCAAAGCCTTTTATGTTGTTTACGCGGTAAAACTTCAATCTTGTTTGGCAGATAGTAAATTAAAAAGAAATATATTTTGTTTTCAAGAACAACAGTCAATTTTGTTACTTACTAATGTAGATATTTTAAAAGTAAGGGCTATCTATTGAGCATTTTAATGGTTATGATAGAGCAAAGACTCCCACATGAAAATTTACTTTCAGGAAAATTTTATTTCAAAATAAGGCAAAAGATAAGAGAAACACTTTCTTTTTACTTTTATGGAGTAAATTTTACTTGCGTTTTCTTTTATAATATTACAATTTCCAAAAAATGCAATTGAGTTTCATATGGGTCAAAGTTAACAAAAGGATCTTTGAATCAAATCTTTTCTCCTTAATGCTAAAATTTTAGCCTATTTGACGATGCATATTGTCGAAATTTATTTTATTTATATCAAATGGCAGACGTCTTGATGGATATCATTAGCCCTTTAGTTGACTTCAGGCTTCACAGAGGGGAAGGTACATCAAATTGAAAAAGTCGATAGGGGGGGGGAGCAGAAGAGTGTTTCAAAGATGTCAGAGACAAACACAAAGGTAGAACAAAGGTGAGGTGAGTACTGCGGAAATAGTCGAATATGGCATAGAGTGAGGTGATGGTAGTTTGAAGTGAGAGGTCAGCTACCAGTCAATAGACTTTTTTGCCGTAAGAATATACGTTGCCCAGGGTGCACCACGTGAAGGTAAGTCTATCGCACACCCCCATAATGCCGAAATAGTGTTGACACTTGCACAGCTAGTCACTTTGGTACTTACGGATCCTTCCTCAAGACACGTACTATAAATATTTAAATATTTGAATTCGACTGATTAGCAAACAGGGGTGTGCGAAAGACTTACCTCCACGTGGTGCACCCTGGGTAACGTATACTCATACGCAAAAAAGTCTATTAACCAGCAGTTGACTTCTCACTTCAAACTACCACGACCCCCCCCCCCCTCTGGTTGTCATATTCGACCCCTTTCACAGTACTCACCTTACCTTTTTCTACCTTTGTGTCTGTCTCTTTTACATCTATGAAACACTCTTCTGTTCCCCACACCTCGACTTTCTGCTACTTTGATGAACCTTCCCTCTGTGAAGCCCGAGGTCAGCTAATTGGCTAATGATATCTATCAAAACTCCTGCCATTTGAAATAAATAAATACTTATTAACAAACAAGCGAATACAAGGCTTGATTCAAAGAAGCGTAATGTGATTTCAGGTCAAAATCAAATGTTTACGTCACAAAGTTCAGATATTAGTTTTTGTTGCCTGGATTAGCGCAGATGCGTCTAAAATACCTCCGGCAATTAAAGGCATATTTTTATTTAATGCGATTATCGTGGCAGTTAATTTTATTCATTATTCTAATTGATAATGATTTCGATTGCCACTCAATAGATAATAGATCTAATATAAAAGGAGATAAGATTGAAAAGTGAGTCTTTTGAAATAGTGTCATGTGAGAGTTATAGAGATAACGTTGCCCTCACTAAAATAAAATTTGAAAAGCGATGCATTTTCGGCGAAAATATGATTAGGTTTATTGTAAGTGGTATTGAATTAAGTTTATTATTTTATTTTTTAGCTCAAAATGTGCATATTGGGACTCCGCCTTAATAAACCAAACTCATTCATTCTTTTCAGCGTTAGCTTATCTGATATTCCACCTGAATTAGTTTAATTTCTTTTTACTATTTATTATAATTTGGGCAGCTGCTGAATTTACAGCTTAAAATAATAATAACTATAAAATTTGAGTATTAAAGTTGCTTTTACAATCCTTTATTGGATTTTCATAATAATATATATGTTTGAATTGAACCATTTATCAATTACCAAATATATACTACCATAAATCAAATTGTTTGTTTTACTATCAAATTTTGATATTTTGTGTTCAGGGAAAAAGTTCATATCTAAATTTGTTAATGAAATGGTATACTTTTAGGTAGATTTGCTGGCAAATAATGACTTCCGGTAGTTTTACACTCTTCTTCATCGGAAGCCGATTTTTTCATGATCCGTAAAGTGGCATTTCAATAACCCCAAATTGAGCACTACATTTTATGCGGAAATAAATTTTGTTTAAATAGCCTACTTGTAATGTACCAGGCCATTATTTTATTTTTTTCAACAATTTCTACCATTTGCCTGAAGGTGTCATTGATTGATGCATTTATCATCCTTGACCAGAATATGCCTATTTCTTTCAAAAGGTCTCTGCAATAGCAGTAGGCTTAAAGATACCATCCATTAGATTTTATTTCCAATATTGGACTTGTAGTCAGTAATAAATCGAGACTATTAGTCTTAAACGACAAACCATTGTTAGTAGCCAGTTAGGTAAATAATATCTTCAGTGCTTCATGATTGGTTAAGAGTTTTAACCGTTTAGCCAATTAAGTAAAACAAATCCACTATCGACGGGAGACCATAATTCGATTTATTCCTAAGGTGTATATTGCAATAACTGCTTTTTATTAATTAATTGGTTTAGTCTGATGCAATGGAATCCATTTTGGTACATTCATTGCTTTCTCTTTTTTTGAGATGATTTAATCTCACTTTCGGAGGACCGACTGTAATTTGTAAGTACAAATCACACGGCGCGCTTGAAGTAAAAGTACAAAACGCGAATTCTGTAAGCACTGCCGTGACCTTCGAGTATGACCTTGAACACTCTGTCATCACAGCTGTCGTTCTAACGTGCTTTTTTCCGACAGTTCAGTTTAACTAAAACGATTTACTTTATAAAAGGTTGAAAAGCAAATAGAGACGTGGATCAACCAATTTGACGTAATGTCACTCCTATAATCGTAACTCCTTCCAAAGAACCCCAAATTCAGAACAGAATAATGCACATGGAATTAATCAAAACATTCTATTTTCCTCCGCATTGCTTTCAGCAGCGACACAACTAATTAATTAATTTTCATTAACTTTCATTAACTAATCACCTACGAGAAATTCAAAAAAAATCAAAATGAAAACAATAGTACTTACTGTCTCATTTCTCGCATGTTGACACTAATTAAAAATTGATCGTGTCTCGGTTTGCTTTTGATTAAAAATAGATCAAAGTTAATACATAGCTTTTAGTTAACATTTTTAAGAAACAGATAAGAGATAACTAATTTATACTTTCATTAAAATCTATAAAAAAGTGAAAAGCCAATATTTCCATTCCATTAACTGTAAGCAAATGCAATATGACTTTCTTATATGTTCCATCACATTATTTTATTATTGAGACAAATATTATTTATCGAACAATTTTTATTTGTTATATTTACTTTATAAATAGTTTTAGATCCCTATGAGTCTGTCATTTTTTTAGATGACAGCTTATTATTTAATGACAATTGACTACCTTTCCTAAAAAGGAAGTTATAGTTTCTTCTGGCTCCGTTATAATTTTTATTTATTAAATTTAAAGTATATTCATCCAATCTTTGCAGAATTTGATTACGATTAAACTGCACATTTTTGACGTTGACAGCAAATTAATTAAAATACACTGTAAACAAATATTTAAACGTGTAGTTACATAAAATGACTATTTTTTATTGTTACCTTTTTTGCATTAGGGCTCAAAATCTAAAATCTAGGACTTAAAACTATTGGGACTCGCCATATCCCAGAAGTGAAAAACAATTGCCATTCGCATACGTTCTTCAAGTGGACCATTAAAAGCCCTATTCACTTTAGAATATGAGTATCTCCGATGCACACAAAATTGAAGTACACGCCAGCACACAGTGAACCAATAGAAAACCACAATCGAGAACCCAGTAGTATAACTGGCTGAATCAGACTACATTGTCATCAGCCACTACTGCGCTTGATTGTAGAAGACGAACTTGGAACAAATAGCCACATGTCCTCAATATTCACGCATTTTGCCTTCTTGATCATTTTTTTCATTTTCCACGCACTTTATTATAGCCATATCTAGATGATATTCTTTTTTCTTCGTATCATTACGCAGACGTGATCAGTACCTGACAACTTGACAGCAAGAATTTGCAAAGCATGTACATTTCCTGCATTAAGGTTGCTTTCAGTCGTCAATGCGAATAAGGAAATCCTGACTCATATAACAATTAAAGAGAATTTATATATTATTTTTTGATAAAAGTGCATTTTTCAATTGGTGCTTGACAATTCTTGTTCTCACTGGATCGAAGAGGCGGTCAAGCCATTTATAATTAACGACTTAACTTCACAAAATGCGAAAATATAAAAATGTGTAAGCTCAGAATGAAATGATTTCATAATTTATTTTTGAAGTCATGGATATACCCAGTGTTCAAGTCACTTAATTACAATGTACTATCGAATTATGAACAGGAAAAAAACGTACTGCCCTTTTTAAGCTTTTTGTATCTCTTTGCCAAAGACAATTATATTCCTTTTAATTTTACATAGTTCCGTTTGGTAACAGTAAAATGGTAAAATTAGTAATCTATTATTAATCATGTTAGTCAAAAATAACTTTATTGAAATTAACGAAACACGAAATCCTAAAAATAGGAAATTATTTACAAATTTGTTAAACAGCGATTTCCATTTTCTTTAGAAGAAATCATTTTATTCCTTTTTCTGAAACTATTTTTAAACTAACCCTTCTTTTAATAAATCTATTCATTCGTAATATGATACCAAAGCTTTTAACTAACTCAGGGACAAGATAATTGCTTGACATTTGTGAAAAATTATTCCGACCTAAAATAACTGAAGAAGAAAATGAATAATAATAAAAAATTTGAAGATATATGAAACCTCTACATCGACAAAATTTAGTATGAACAGAAAGCTTTATCTTTCCTGATCAACTACCTAACCGCTAGAAAGAGCTTTTCTCAATGTTAATAAAATTCACTAATTGCATCGCTGCTATTAGGTTTTATTGAATCTAGAATATTTTGTTCTAATGCACATGCATAAAATGATTATTAACACCCTTGTCTTAAGCTGACATTAATTTATATCAAATGGCAGGCATTTTGATAGTCATCATCAACCCTTAAGTTGACTTCAGGCTTCACAGAGAGGAGGAGGAGGAACATCAAAGTGAGAAGAATTCGAGAGGGGAAACAGAAGAGTGACTCACAGCTGTAAGAGAGGCAGACAAAAAGGTAGAAAAAAGTGAGGTGAGTACTGCGGAAGGGGTCGAATATGACATACATTTGGGCGATGGTAGTTTGAAGTTAGAAGTCAACTGCCGGTTAATAG
>UZAE01001904.1:0-11085 GCA_900617975.1 Rodentolepis nana
CCTCTATAACAAACCCATCCTTGGATATTTGCAGAATCGCCAGTTTTTACAAATACAGAGCGAATATTTATTTATACCAAATGACAGACGTTTTGAAAGTTATCATTAGCCATTTAGCTGGCTTCGGGCTTAACAGAATGTAGAACAGCAAAGTGAGAAAAATCCGAGAGGGGAACAAAAGAGTGATTCACAGATGTAGAAGAGACAGACAGACACAAAGGTAGAGAAAAGGTGAGATGGTTGTGGAATATGACATAGAGTGGGTTGATGATAGTTTGAAGTCAGAAGTGAACAACTGGTTGATGGACTCTTTGTCGTATGAGTGCACGTTGCCCAGGATGCATGACATGGAGGCAAGTTCATCACACACCCCTTGCAAGCGAATATTGATTCCAAAATTGCAGAGACTAATAACATTTACGTATATTTGCGCACATATATTGTAAGTTAAACTCAAAGACTCAGAGAGTACGCATTTTGACGGGACTATATCTAAGATTAGTGTATAGATGCTTAAATGAGAAAGCATAGGAAAGCTGATCACAATCAAAGTGCCTCGTCTCAAAGGTGCTCAACCATAGGCCTAGAATCTGAAAGGTTTGAATGCCACGATCATCAATTATCTGTATTAAAAATGCATTTTGAGGTGTTCACTATGAATTTATCTGCTTTGAAATATAGTTATATTATAGTTATAAAACACATTTCAATACATTTATCTATATATTTTGCAAAGACAATGCACTCATTTATTAATTTCATTGTCGCAAAGATTATTCTCATGTGCTTGACACGAACTTGACGTTGTTTCATCAAAGACAAGAAAAGTACTTTTCATTAATAACTTCATTATATGCTTTAGGGAATTAATATGTTGTGCTTTCAATCCGCGAAATAAGTCATGTTTGTGTCCGTCATTCCTTTGAAATGACTCATAGACTCAGTTATCTACAACCAAGAGGCAGTCATTCGTGTATGTTATCTGCTGTCAGTCACAAATTTAACAGAATTCGTGTGAGTCAGTTGTAAATCTAGCCCTCTTATCATTTGAACTAAAACAAGGCAGTCTCTGATAAATAAATATATTTAAAATTTGGCCCAAAGCGTGTGCGATAGACTTATCTCCACGTGGTGCACTCTGGGCAACGTGTACTCATATGGCAAAAAGTCTATTACCTGGCAGTTGACTTCTCACTTCAAACTACCATGACCCCACTGTATGTCATATTCCATCACTTTCACAGTACTCACCTCACCTACAGTTGACTTCTCACTTCAAACTACCATGACCCCACTGTACGGTAGTTGACTTCTGACTTCAAAGACAAAAAAGTCTATTGATCGGCAGTTGACTTCTGACTTGCAAAAAGTCTATTGATCGGCAGTTGACTTCTGACTTCAAACTACCATCACCCCACTCTATATCATATTCGACTATTTTTACAGTACTCACCTCACCTTTGTCCATATTCGACCATTTCACAGTACTCACCTCACCTTTTTTCTTAAATTCGACCACTTCAACAGTACTCATCTTACCTTTTCTCTTCGACTTCTCACTTCAAACTACCATCACCCCACTGTATGTCAAATTCGACCCCTTCCACAGTACTCACCTCACCTTTGCTCTACTGTCGACTTCTTCCACAGTACTAACCTCACCTTTTTTCTACCTATTTCTCACTTCAAACTACCATCACCCCACTGTATGTCATATACCTCTGACTTCAAACTACCATCACCCCACTGTATGTCATATTTCACCACTTCCACAGTACTCACCTCGCCTTTTTTCTACCTTAGCCACTTTCACAGTACTCACCTCACCTTTTCTCTGTCTTTGTTCATACCTTTTTTTACATCCTTTGTGTCTGTCTCTTTTACATTTTTGAAACTCTTCTTTCCCTCCCCCCTCAATTTTTTTCACTTTGATGTTCCTTCCCCTCTGTGAAGCCTGAAGTCAACTAAAGGGCTAATGATAGCTATCAAACCGCCTGCCATTTGATATTAATAAATAAATGATATCTTTCCGACAGAAACAATCTGATGTAATATAGATTAGCAAAATGAAAAGAATATTTAATAAAATTATCCTACTTTTAATTGTTTTAGTTATTCTGAACAAACAAACCCGATTTTTACAAACAATGTTTGGGCTTTTAACAAGCATCAAATCTGCTTGCCACGATTTTACATAATTTTGTAATTCTGAAACGAAATTTGTCGTCTCCAGTCTTGCGATGCCCGATTTTCAATGGATCCTCGACCAATCCCAGACTTGAAAATTTTGGTTGCAATCACTTTCCACTCACTACTTTACGAATTCCATTGGCAAATTATTATGGTTTTATTTTTAAATATCTTAGCTGTTTTTCTATACGCCGTGGTACTTTCGTTAAAAAATGTTGTCTTTCAACCAATATATAAGAAATTAGACTATTTTTAAGCCGATATCCCAACTAACGGAAACTAAGTGGATTTCAATTTGAACTAAGTAAAGTTTTATGCAATTCACACTTGGTTACGGAAACAATATCCTGGATAGCGATATTTTTTGCTAAAATGTTAATAAAAAATTGAAATAAGAAATTAGTTTCATAGAAAGAAAGTATCTAATATTGTTAACAATTATAATTTATTCTTGACGCCTAATCGTGTCAATGGAATAAAAACTGATTTTCCTCACTATTAATAATATTTATTTATTTATAACAAATGGAAGGCGTTTGATAGTTATCATTAGCCCTTTAGTTGACTTCAGGCTTCACAGAGGGGAAGGAATATCAAATTGAAAAAAAGTCGTAAGGGGGAGGGGGGGAACAGAAGAGTGTTTCAAAGATGTAAAAGAGACAGATCTATAAATAATATAATTTCTGTCATTTGGTTTAAATAGAATTGATACTTCGTTCAAAATATTCTGCTCTGCTCTCAAGAGGGCAGTCAGGTAAATGAGAAATGGAGGTGGGGGAGGGGGGGGGGAAGAATTCCAAACTAAATCAAATTTACTACCAAACACTGTGGTAATCTTCAAGAATATAATTATATAGCCAGTATAATGCTGGAACATATTTCGGAGACGACCCTTCATAGTATAGAGCAACAAGTAAATTCATGGTCACAGATCACACTTACAAAGATCAAGAACTTCTGTTGAAGATAGGATTGACTATTTTTGTTTAAGTGTTAGATGAAGAATGCCAGCTACTCAAAAGTCTTATCATTGATTTTTTCTTTACAGCACCATCCGCAAACAGCTCATAAATAATGTTTTATTTACCATTTTAAATGTATTAAGGCCCGTGTTTAGGTAAATGTTCATGTTTTTGGTCAAGTACTAATGGAAATGCATTTTCTCCTTCGAGCAAAACAATTTATAAATTAATGATTAAATATTCTGAATAATATACATGATATTTTACAGACATTTTGCCTTTTTTCCGAACTGAATATTTATTTATTTATTTCAAATGGCAGGCGCTTTGATAGTTATCATTAGCTCAATAGTTGACTTTGGGCTTCCCAGAGGGGAGAAACATCAAAGTGGGAAAATTCAAGAGGAGGAACAGAAGAGTAATTCACAGATGTTAAAGAGACAGACAGACACAAAGACAGAGAAAAGATAAGATGAGTACTGTTGAAGTGATCGAGTTTGACATCCCGTGGGGTCATGGTAATTTGAAGTGAGAAGTTAACTGCCCGTTATTAGACACTTCTGCGTATGAGTATACGTTGCCCCGGATGCGGCAAGTGAAAGCAAGTCTATCGCACTCCCCTTATCATTTAAAATAAAATCTCAAATTACACACGTTTTCTCCTTTTACATTTTGGCACTAAAATATATCTGCCCAAGTATTTTCTCTTAAATTCACTGCTTCTCAGATGCTTCGGTAATTCGTAAGCAAATCTTTTATATTTCTTCACAAATACAAAGACAAATAACATTCCACATAGCATGTATTTTGAAGGTACTCTGGGTTTTATCACATTTCCCGTTTTCAAAACATCAGTGAAAAAGTAATTGATTCAGTGAAAACAGAAGTCATTGCCTCAAAACACGTTGACATGTTTTTCCAATAGCAGATATTTAAATTTCAAAACTTCTTTTTTTAATCGATTTTACTTTTGATCCTTAGAAATTAATGCTTTTTCCCTTATGAATTTCAATCAATAAATTTGTTGCCCACAGTTTTCATATCATTACGGCATAGACCATAATAAAAGGCCGCCTAATAATTTGTACCTTGGTGTCCTTTAATTAAAATTCGGAATTTACTATTTCAATCGTATTTTACCAATCCTGCCTTTCCTTTCACACTACTGTATTTTCATTTTCCGCCAATTTGTACTGCAGCTTCTGTTTTTTTCCGACTACTCTACAAGATGGTTGCCTTGAACACACATCTTTGTTTTAGTATCATGGGGTGTGCGATAGACTTGCCTCCACGTGGTACACCCTGGACAACGTATACTCATACGGCAAAAAAGTCTATCCCTGGGTAACGTATACTCATACGGCAAAATCTATTTGTGCGCCCTGGGCAACGTATACTCATATGGCAAAAAAGTCTATTACCTACGCCCTGGGCAACGTATACTCATACGGCAAAAAGTCTATTAATATGGCTATTGACTTCTGACTTCAAACTACCATCACCCCATTGTATGGCAGTTGACTTCTACTTCAAGCTACCATCACCCCACTGTATGCCAAATTCTACCACTTCCACAGTAATCATTTTACCTTTTCTCTACCTCTGTATCTGTCTTTTTTACAACTGTAAACCATTCTTCTGTTCCCCACCCATCGACTTTCTGTTACTTTGACGTTCCTTCCCTCTGTGAAGCCCGAAGTCAGCTAAAGAGTTAATGAAAACTATCAAAACGCCTGCCATCTGAAATAAATAAGTTTTGGTATCATTTAAACAAAGCCTATCTGGTTTTAATTCATAATAGAAGTGTCTTCTGGGCAGGGATTCGAATTAATACTACAGTTTGAAACTTGTTTGCTGCCTGAATTTCGGCTTTAGTTAAAGAGGATATGATAGTGAGTGCAAGTTCTATTTGGGGTGAAGCCAAGATTTGAACGTTCACTTCAGCTACTGATCACTCTGATAAATGACGTTTATCAAACATATTGCTGGATTCTCTTTATGTTTACGGGAATAACTTTGAAGAAGCCAGACCTCCAATCTTCGATCAACCGCTTGAATGACCAATGTCTCCTATAGAAATATGCTCTCCTATGTTCCTTGCTTATTTATTCATCAATGGCTGAGTTTTTCATATATTGTGCTTTAAATTAAGTCTAGTAAATTGTTGTTCAGACGTCTTCTCTTGGACTATCTGGTTAATTTGGTTTGACTATGCATCTAATAGTACGATATTGATGCACATTCATTGATTACAAAGTCCTAATTTATGGGATTAAATTTAAACTGAGCTTATAATTAAGCTCGGCGCGTCTTTAAACTATAAGCTAAATTTCGGACGGAGATATTTAAAGGCCCTGTTTCATGTTAGAAATTGGCCTTTTTTATGAACTTCAATAATAATAACTAATAAATTTTCAAACCAGGAATATTTGGGTTGAAGTAACTAGAAAAACTTTCCCCGTTTTAAAAAAAATGTATCGCATTATTAATATGAAATTTTGGCTAAAAAGTTTGATGTATATTAATTTTCCTCAAAAGTCAATACTTTAATCCATTTCTGAATGGCCGCAGAAACAATATAAATAAAAGTCATTTTTAAATTCCTCACACAAACTTATGTGGGATACGTCATCACTTACACATCGTCGCATGCCTGCACGCCAGGATTGGGAGGTGCGATCGTATAAACAGTGACCAATCATTAACCTCTGTTTGTTTAACCTAATCCGCAATCCTGATCATTTATTTATTTATTTATATCAAATAGCAGGCGTTTTGATGGTCATCATTAGCCCTTATGTTGACTTCAGGCTTCACAGAGAGGGGAAGGAACATCAAAGTGAAAAAGTCAAGAGGATCGGGGGAGAACAGAAGAGTGAGTGAAGAAGGCGAAGGTAGATAAGGTAGAAAAAAGGTGAGGTGAGTACTGTGAAAGTAGTCAATTAATAGACTTTTTTGCCGTATGAGTATACGTTGCCCAGTAATAGACTTTTTTGCCGTATGAGTATACGTTGCCCAGCGGTTTATAGACTTTTTGCCGTATGAGGTCACGTTTCCAAGCCATTTAATAGACTTTTTTGCCGTATGAGTATACATTGCCCAGGGCGTACCACGTGGAGGTAAGTCTATCGCACACCCCACATTGCTATTTCGCACAACGTGGAGGTAAGTCTATCGCACACCCCATTCATTAAATATATCACGGAGGTAAGTCTATCGCACACCCCGTATTTTAGACTTTTTTGTCGCATGAGTATACGTTGCCCAGGGTGTACTCATGGTAGTTTGAAGTCAGAAGTCAACTGCCGGTTAATAGATGGTAGTTTGAAGTGAGAAGTCAACTGCCAGTTAATAGTATGGTAGTTTGAAGTCAGAAGTCAACTGCCGGTTAATAGGGATCTTTTTGCCTTATGAGTATACGTTGCCCAGGGTGCACCACATTTTGCCGTATGAGTATGCGTTGCCCAGGGTGCACCACGTTTGTTTGCCGTATGAGTATACGTTGCCCAGGGTGCACCACGTGGGCAGTTTGAAGTTGGGTGATGGCAGTTTGAAGTGAGAAGTCAACTGCCAGTTAATAGACTTTTGGTAGTTTGAAGTCAGAAGTCAACTGCCGAATAATAAAGTGGCAGTTTGAAGTCAGAAGTCAACTGTCGGTAAATGTAATTTTGCATAGTTTGAAGTCAGAAGTCAACTGCCAGTTAATAGATTTAGTAGTTTGAAGTGAGCATACGTTGCCCAGGGTGCACCACGTGGAGGTGCCGTTTGAGTATACGTTGTCCAGGGTGCACCACCTGGAGGTAAGTCTATCGTGAGTATACGTTGCCCAGGGTGCACCACGTGGAGGTGTATGAGTATACATTGCCCAGGGTGCACCACGTGGAGGTAGCCGAATGAGAATACGTTGCCCAGGGTGCACCACGTGGAGGTAAGGTGTAGTATACATTGCCCAGGGTGCGCCACGTGGAGGTAAGACCGTATGATTATACGTTGGCCAGGGTGCACCACGTGGAGGGGTATACGTTGCCCAGGCTGCACCACGTGGAGGTAAGTTTATAAGTCTATTGCACACCCCATGATACCTATCATAACGCCTGCCATTTGAAAGTACGTTGTCCAGGGTGCACCACGTGGAGGTAAGTCTATCGTATTCTTAAGAATAATTGTTTAGAAAACCAGCAAGGGTTGAAAGTTGCCCAGGGTGCACCACGTGGAGGTAAGTCTATTGCACATCCCCCATCCTGATCATGATTAAGCTTCCTGTGTGTACACTTTATCCGCAATATCCGTACTGAATAAACGTGCTCGTACTACACATCTGTTTCCTTAATAGCTGGGCTATAGCTTAGCTGGTTCTGGGAGTCCAGCTGTAGCTGGGGTATAGCTTAGCTGGTTCTGGGAGTCTAGCTAGATGTGGGCTATAGCTTAGTTGGTTCTGGGAGTCTAGCTAGATGAGTTTCCCTTATAGCTAGGCTATAGCTTAGCTTGTTCTGGGAGTCTAGCTAGATGTTGGAAATCTTGCCATCGAGATTTCTGAGTCAGTCAGGCTTTACTAAGGTGTTTAGCTGGTTCTGGGAGTCTAGCTAGATGTAGGAGGATCTCCCATTGAGATTTCTGAGTCAGTCAGGCTTTACTAGCGTAGCCAGAGATTTCTGAGTTAGTCAGGCTTTACTAGAGTAGCAAGGATTTCTGAGTCAGTCAGGCTTTACTAGCGTAGCAATCCGCTACACTTATAACGAATGGGAAAGTGGATTAACGATTGAATTTTGGCTCCAATGAATATAAAATGAATACAAAATAAGATTATATATCAATACATCTTGAGAAGATATAAGTTGAATTTAGGGATAAAGATTAATTTTATTTATTATTAGATTATTGATTTTTTGCAGGCAAAATTCAAAATACTCTTTCTATCACCTTTTATTCAACAGCTAGCCGAAATATCGGGGTATTTATTACCGGACCTGAGCCAATTAAAAGTGTTAAAAAATCTATAGTATTATAATTAGAGGGCAAAATGTGGTTTCAACGAAGTTTAGGGATACATTAGAAATAACTAAATGGTAAACAGACTAATATGTGGTGCGCGTATGGTGAAAATTTGAAAGATTAGTTAACAACGACAGCATGAACAAAAAATCTCGTAAAACATCTCCAAGTCAATATTATCATACGTGCTTGCAACTTGAGGTATATTTAACCCTTAGATGAGAGCTGTTTGTATGAGAGAGAGAGTTGGTGGTCTGACATTCAGATTCTCGTAATAATTTAGGTAAAGAGCACAAAAAATCAATAACCCATTAAGTTTAGTATAGTAGGTAAATGATCTGCATACTATCAAACCGTATAAGGTAATTCAGAATGATTATTCATGAAAAAGGATTCAATACTCACTTCAGAGTTTCTTCATTGCCACCTCATGATGAGAGATTTGGCTGCCAGCAATATGTAAGATTTATAAATGGCAATCTCCGAAGTGACAGGCTCTTGAAATATAAAAGCATTGTATTCAAAGGCTGCTAGTATTTAAAAATCGAGTTTTGGTTAGTGATTATTTTCGAAAAAGAAGTTATTCGGAGCTTCGTTCTTGAGGACTTTCTAAATTCTATTGCACTAGATATCACCTTCATAGAAAAATGCAATTTCGTGATAATAGAAGAAAATATAGGCATCAGATGGCAGAAAATTATGGGACGGATGACAAAATTAATTCTAGATGCAAAAACATAGCTGCTGTGAACTGTGATATGACGCCTTCAGTAACACTCAATACGCGTTGTTTTATTTTTCATTTTTTCCAAAAATGAAATGAAATCAATGTAGTCCACAGTGGACCTCACCATGGAAGACAGGTCTAAATTTGGTAGTTTTTCTAACAATTTGCAGGAGAATTAGGCATGGTTGGCCCATGTGGGTTAAATGAAAGGAATAGAAGGGTAAGGAAATCTGCCTACTTAAGGTGGTATTTTGAAACTGCAACTACGATGAGTTATGCAGGACTATTTTCTTCCGCCTCGAACAGAAAAAAAGGGTGTTGAAGTGAACAGACGCACCATTCTTGGATCAATAATGCCGATCAATTTATTTATCATTAGCCCTTTAGTCGACTTCGGTCTTCACAGAAGGGAGGAACATTAAAGTGAGAAAAATTCGACAGGGGAAAAGAAGAGCGGTTCACATCAAAGTGACAAAAAGTCGAGAGGGTGGACAGAATAATGATTTAACCCTTTAGCTGACTTTGGGCTTCACAGAGAGGAGGAGGAAACACATGTAATAGACAGACAGACACAAAGTCAGAGAAAAGGCTAGATGAGTACTGTGAAGGCAGAGAAAAGGCTAGACGAGTACTGTGGAAGGGGTCGGATATGACATACAGTGGGGTGATGGTAATTTGAAGTGATAGGTCAACTGTCAGTTAATTGAATTTTTTGCCGTATGAGTATACGTTGCCCAGGGTACACCACGTGGAGGTAAGTCTATCGCACACCCCATAATGCCGATCACTAAGTACTGGGCATTTCAGATAAGTATTTGCTGTCATCCAGAAGATGAATCACGAAACTCGAAATGTGAAGCATGAGTCATTTATTTGGTAAATATTATTATCCTACTCAATTTCAAATGACTATTAACGTTAAGCCTCTTTGATATCACAACATTGTTCATTGTATCTATTTACGTACTTTCTACTATTTGAAGTCACCCACTTGCAACGAATAAAAATTTTGCTTTTTTTGCATACTTGTAATAAAATTAGAAAATAATGTCCTTAAACAGGTTTCAAGAAGGCACCGCGTTTCAAATTCCCATTACACTTTCCATCTAAAGGTGCATAAATTTAGGACAAGCAAAAGTGAAATAAAACTGCTGAATTTAAAAGAGGAGTAAACAAAATCTTTACCCTTCCTCTTCCTTCTTAAAGTGTTCTCGTTCTCTCCCCCTCCCCCCCCCCACCCCCCACCCCCTATGGGTCGATCTAATTTGCTGGTTCTGTCATCTCCTTTCAATCCAACCCCAAGGCCCATCATCGTTGAAAAAAAAGGATTTGATGGTCATGGTCGTTTAAGCGGTAGTCTATAATTTTTTCCCTCCTCTGTACTTAAGCAAAAAAGGCGAGCAGCGTTTTTTGACGTTTACAAAGAGGCTGGAATTATATTTTGCTTTGAATTCTTAAAAGTGAAAACTTCACCAATTGAAACTATATTAGGCAAAAATTCTTCTTTTTTTAAACCGAGTTCCAAATAAAATTATTAATAGTTCCTTAAAAGGAGTTACCTATGCTACAGGTGCCTGGAAGGAACCTCAGTGATTAAGTATAGATTTCCTCCCTATAAGTAGTATATATAATGCTTCATCACTTTTCATTGACGCTTTCACATCCAACGGTGACCAACATGTTGCTTTATTTCCAGGAAAATCCCGGTTTTTATTCAAATGTTCATCATAATTTAGATTTTTTCTTTTAGCTTTGACAGATGGTTGAATAGGAACTACGTAGTTTGAATGTGACTAATTCAGTTTATTTGAGAGTCTATTGTTCCCAAACCGATTTTTGCCGACCCGATGACATTTTGACAAGTGGCAGCGCTGGCAGTGACAAAACATTCCACTTGTTATTTTATTATTTCAAATCTCATTAATATTTTATTTGCATATGTGTGGTCTGCAGATATATGAGGGGTCTTCCAGGAGCATCAAAAAGGCCAGTAGTGTTTGACGTGATATCTAAGCTTTCTAATTTATACATCAAGCAATCGGTAGAACATGTATAAATGATGGCAATTAAATATTATAAGCATTTACACACCCATTGGCTGGCTTATCTATCAATGAAAATTAATGATATTCTTTCAAAACCCCCCCCCTTTCTTTTATTTTCAAACAGGTGTTCACGACAGAGGCCAGAGAGTGAAGTCTTCCCTGACCTTCA
>UZAE01001905.1:0-11083 GCA_900617975.1 Rodentolepis nana
GGCGTGATCTGAAAGAATAAAACTGGAGAACTCCTACGTCTTCTTCACTTAAATAGGTCTTCTTGCGTGACAAGGCCAATTCATCTTGGTCCATCTCTTTACTACTGGTCTCACTTCACTGCACTGATCGTCACAGAGGCAGACATTAGTTGCAGACACTTTTGTCTGACCATCCATGCTCTGTTGAGTTTTAATTTGTGAAATACACATGGCATATGCGAACCATGTGATGAAGTCATCTTTTCAATTTGGCAAAATAACTGAATTTTTCATTTTTATATAGACCATACTGGATTAATCTACAAATGTAATTATAATTGCTTATTAGTGAACTTCATTTTGGAATCATCCCTGTATCATATGTTTGACCTTCATCGGATTCGCCCCGATAATCTTTGCATGTAGACTCATTTGGGTGCTTTAGGGGAAATTAAATATCAGAATTCAAACAAATTTTAAGAATGACCCAAAATTTATGTTTTAGAATGTTCTCACTATTTCACCAAATCTACTTCCATCTTATCGTCTAAGTGAACACTTTCTTGTTAATAGATCTGATGAATGAACTAATATGTGGAATGATGGACTCATTCTATGCTTAGTTACGTTCCGTAGTAAAATGGCCTATACTTTGCTACAATTGCCACTGACTTAGAATGCGTCACCAACCCCTCTACTAAGGCTGTGGAATTAGACTGAGCTAGCCAACTCTCCTGGCTTCCACGGAAGCCCGCATCGTACACCTCGAAGTGGATGAATGGAGTCAAATTTAAGAAGGTAGTCATATCCTGTTCATCTACTAACTATTTAATACTTATAGGTTCAACACTCTTTCCTTCAAACTTCATTTCTATATTTCCGTTTCTCTATCTTTTTTTCGTTTTCGTTTTCTTAACATGCATTCTAAAGACGCTTTCAACGAATAGCTATCAACCCCTCTCATCTTTCACACTTTTCGCATTCAAAAATGCTTCTATTCACATTTGTAGTAGTCTAATTCTACCTTTCCTATGTAAGCACCTGAATGCAAATTCCGTTAGAATTAATTTTAGTCTTTATGACCTCATAAACTCAATGCTCACCTCACAGCACACTGCCTTCTCTCCAAGTCGACTATTGATCTATTTGCTCTATGTGAGTTTCTGCTACAAAGCGTGTTTCACAAATTTATCATTCTCTCTTCAACTAGGCTTCAACACATAGGCTAATAACTTAAATAGCCGCTAAAGCCTCTCACAAATGAAAAAAATCTTGTATTGTAATTACCCCACACTCCCACCCACATGTTTTATACCATGCCACTCATTAATGGGCATTTTCTTTTCCTCACCAGATTCGACTTTCTGTGGCAAACAAAGAGCTCCATACTTTTACATTCCTTCCCACTTTTTACATTTATCTACTTCTTAAACGAGGGTTTTGGAAGTTTGCTTAGTGACTTTGGCAGCCCCTTTCCACGATCTACTCCACATGCTACGTCTTCCCTCAATCACTTCATCTTCAATCTGCTACAGGATGGTTTGGGATCAGAGTATTTAAGGCAACGATCCAACTATAAATTGGCAGCGATTATTCTGAATTAATCGACTGGAGGGTTAGCTTGAGTCTTGTCTACAACGATTACCCCAAAGAACTTTGAAATTACTCTAATCCTGACAATTTGAGGATCAACAGTAGTAAATAAATGATTGAGTTAGTTGTTATCTATAAATATGGCTCCTTAATTACCTTTTTATTCCAAATACCTGTGATGCCCGAAGTCAGCTAAATGGCTAATGATAGCTATCAAAACGCCTGCCATTTAAAATAAATAAATTTTTATTCCAAATATTCCAATAAATTTATGCCAATTATTCTATCCTTCACATTATGGTGATGGAGTTGAGTCTGTAGCGGATCGCTACCTTAGTAAAGCCTGACCGACTCAGAAACCTCTATGCCCTAAGTAAAGCCTGACTGACTTAGAAATCTCTATGGCAGATTCTCCTGACTCAGAAATCTCTTTGGCAGATTCTCCTACATCTAGACCGACTCAGAAATCTCCATGGCAGATTCTCAAACATCTAGCTACCGGCTCAGAAATTTCTATGGCAGATTCTCCAACATCTAGCTAGGAATCAGAAATCTCTATGGCAGATTCTCCAACCTCTAGCTAGAGAACAGCTAAGCTATAGCTCAGCTATAAAGAAAACAGACGTGTAGCACGGAGCGCGTTTATATCTATGGCAGATTCTCCAACATCTAACTAGACTCCCAGAACCACCTAAGCTATAGCCCAGCTATGAGGGAAACAGACGTGTAGCATGAAGCACGTTTATTCAGGACGTATATTGCGGATCAAGTGTACACGCAGGGAGCTACTCATGATCAGGATGGGGGATTAGGTTAAACAGAGGTTGATTATGATCACTGTTTGTACAGTCGCTGCACACAGAGTTGTAAGGCCGCACCTGCTTGTACGATCGCTGCACACAGAGTTATACGGCGCACCTCCCAATCCTGGCGAACTGCACACAAAGTTGTACGGCCGCACCTCCCAATCCTGGCCTAGTGATTGGCCACTGTTTGTACGGTCGCTGCACACAGAGTTGGCCGTACCTCCCAATCCTGGCAGCAGACATGCAGGCATACGATGCCCTCCCAATCCTGGCGAGCAGACATGCAGGCAAGATGACGCACACAGCGATAACGTGTCCCACAAGGTAGATATGTGCACACAGCGATAACGTGTCCCACATGTCTAAGCCAGCTAGATGACATGAGAGATGACCAATTGTTTGTCCCACAAGTCCGTTCGGTTAATTATGAAAAATTGGAATAAATAATCGACAATCAACTGACCAAAAAAGGAATACATTGGATTTTGAGGTAATTTAAAATGAAAGCGCAATGTAAAATACATTAATTTCATTAATTACTTTTTATCTCTAGTTTTCATTATTAATTAAACTCAAATGCATTTCCGACCCATTGCAGGGGTCTTAAAGTTATGTATGTCAATAATTAATTAATACAGTTATTTAATTATTCGAATGCGATCTATTCTGTCTCGCTGCCGTGAAGAAAGATAATAGTTAGGATTGAACACAGTTTACTATATATGATTCGTCAGTGAAGACCTGGACCCATTCATCTGCAGGGCAGTTTACTTCCATTATCTCAGAAGTCAATGAACGAATTTGTTCTGGAGGGGTGTCTTTAAGGAGACTCTAATAGCTAAAAGAGTATTTAAGAAGCCAATCGCAAAGGTTGTGTCACTACAATCCTACTCTCCTGTTTGATATCCATTCCACACCACTGAACATCCTCCTCTGTTTCTGTACCTGTTTTTCCTATCTGTGCATTCCAACTGAGTTCAGTCATTCTATTTGCAATGCCATAATTTAAAATTCCTTTAAGCATTAACGTGCATTATGAAAATTTCATAAAACTCCAATTATTTCCTTTAAATATGCCGTTTTCGAGTAAACTAATTTACCAGCCAAAATATAGGAAAAACAAATTGTCACTTCATTTACTCTAGCCAACTTTCGTGTAGGATTCACGTTGGGTCTCCATGCAATGATAGCTCCATTCCCCACCTGTTGTTCTGAAGTGAACACCACAAACTGGGGAGCAATGAATTCGCCAGGTACTTAGCTGCTATTGGCCACCAAGATGATGAAAATTCGATTTGGAAGCCGATTTGCAGTCACCCATCGAGGTGCATATTGCATTGTGTTGCAATACTTCGATCAAACTAGAGTTGAATGACTGGTTTACGTGACACATCAGCTTCAAAACCCTATTCTCCCAATTTTAACAGTATTCATTGACAATTTGCCATATCGCCTCAGCCCCACACCACATTTCTTCAATCCACTAGGCTGCTATTTTGGAGAAGGATTTGACATTGATTTTGAAAGGTGGTGAGAAAGTTGTGTGCAAAGCAACGTAACCCGGTTCACTCATTTCAATGCTAATTTGCCAATAAATTTATATTTATTATTTTATTTATTAAATTGATGAAATATTTGGATTCTATCTGATCTCACAGCAAAGCAATTTGCACGACTAATTTAATAAAGACCTGGTTTCATGACATGAGAGGGTGTGCCAATAAGGTAAAAACATCTATGTATGATGAGTTTCCAGGTCAAGTACATCAATTGCCTGATGAATGCGCTGACAAGAAACCATTCCCTCCTGACGCATTTGCAACAAAGATGACGGTTGAAGTGAAATCATTTGCTACATTCTGCATACTGCACGGTTTTATGCTATTACTAGTGGGGAGAATCGATTTTGATCAGTGACAAATTGTCCTATCATTTATAATTCATTATAAATGTACAGCAGCAGCCATCGTGTATCTTTAAAAAATCGCGCTTTTTTTCCACAATAACTTCAATTTAAGTGAGTTTTGATAGGTGATCGAGTTATGCCTTTTGAGCTATTTTTTGCGATTTCTATTGTTCTTGCGATCAAACTCAAATCACCAATAACCCAAAATTGCATTGTTGATTTTTGACTTAATTTCGACGAATATGTTTGTAAAATTGAAACCTTGCAGTAAACTGATTTGCTTAGCACTCTTTTGTGAGTAAAAGTGAAAAATGTGAGCCTACAATGACTTACGGACTTTCGTCAAATTAGATCAATTTTTTTAGAGACATCCAGGTTGCACCCGCACAGACACAGCGAGATCGAAAATTCAAATTTTCATCTTCGTGATGGCCGATGGCAGCCAAGTACTTGACGACTTCTACAGTTTATAGTTGTGGCGGTGTTGTGGGGGGGGGGGGGAAGGGCTGAAGGGTGGATAGGCCTTGACAACCATTGAAATGTCTGGATTGGAAGCTTTCTACAGTAGCACCTACCCTTCTACTTGACCAGTTTATTCCGGTTGGCGATTCATGACCAACACGATTTGTATGTCTCACACATTGGTCTCTATGCCAGCAACGCACATATAGGATCACTAATAGTACGATTAAATATTCCTTAAAAATATCGTTACCTCAAATTGCAGAGCAAGTGAATGTAAATATTAGTTGCTGGAATGTGATCTAATGGATGAACAGAATTGTTTATTACACTAAAGTCATATGCCAGGTGCAGCTCACCAGCTAAATTTTCAAAGTGAATGGAAGATTTAAACGAATGGCATGTTGATCTGGTGTCTTAATTTAGCATACAGTGCAGAGAAGACCTATTAAATTGGAGAAGAAGTAGGTGTTCTCCAGTGTTGTACTTTCAGATCATGTCAAATATGGCTTCTTGATTCGTTTCTTTCCTCTTGACAATAGCTCAATTGAAGACAAAGACCCACAATGGTGAGCAACGCTTAGCAGATTTTCACTAATAACCAAATTTTTATGTTGATTTCCCGTTACCAATAGAGGTGGTCAATGAATATATGCATGAAATAAGTGTTGTTATTCTAGAACCTTTCTTGTGCCGATGAATATGTTCCTTGTTTAGTTCTTTCATAGGAAATCCTGACAAATTGATTTAGAATTCCCTGTTTCTTTTGGCTGTCTGAGGCAGTCAGTTGTGAATTGTTGAGAAGTGTTTTATAATTGCAAAACCGAATGAATGAACACACTAACATGACAACACATATGTTTCATTTTAGCTGGCAAGTACAAACCAATGTGCACTGGTGTAAGTCTGTTGAACTCCAGCAAAGCTCGAATCACATGGATTCCGCCAGTGATGGAAAACGGAGAGGTTCCCAGTTTTAGAGTTTTCTGCTTTCATGATGGGACACTCTCAATGACACCCTCCTCTGAAAATGAGTTGGAAATTTCTGTTAATGAGAACAACCCTATGATCAGAGCAGTTGTGAGAACTATTACCAAATCTGAAGTTTGGACAGATTTATACAGAGAGAATCCGAATGAGTGTAAATTCTACTGGAAAAGAAGTAATGACTGCATTTTTCAAGTTATTTAATCTTTTAAAAACTGCGCCATTATTTAACGAAAATTGCTAGACAGAAATGTTAAATTTGCATTGTCATAACCTAAGTCATTTATGTTTTCTAAAGGACATTGGGTCTTTAGTTCAGCAAGAAAATCCATAGTCTAAGATTGGTTAGCTACCAGGTGACCCAGTTAGTGAGGCAATAGGGAGTCTCTATTGACAGATGGAAAGTGGAAGAATCGATGAGAGTACGTGAGGAAGTCTCTAAATTTTACTCAGGCGCACCGGAATTAATCGCTGATCGCACACCATAGACGTGGCTAATCTCGACATCGATACTACTTGGCGAATGTTCTTATACCGTTTTCTTTTTTCCCTCTTCAGCTGAAATTTTTCAACAACATATATCTGATCCTGACAGAAAGGGTAAATTATTTGAACTATCAAGTAATTTCTCAATTACTCTTCCGGTTTATTCTTTCCTATCAATGGAAGCAATTGGTAGCACAAATCTTGAAGTTGAAAGATTAAACCGAATGAATGTTCCGATGACAGCAGTGATTACTATTCCAAACGAAGGATTGCCATGAGGTGGGGAAACACAAGATTCGAAATCTTAAGAAAGAAAGTGACCAAGAGCACTTGCCAACTGCATTTGCTTGAATATGACTACAATGGGACCTCACTTGGGGGATTATTTCCCATAGAGGAGACGTTTCAATTAGTGCTTAATTCAGTGGTGTAAATTTCATTATATGTCCCTGAAATGGGGCTACATTGCTACCGTGTCATAGATAAGGAGTCGAATTAATTAAATCTCCTGAGTTTGTTACATAAAGTCGAAGGTAGAAAAAACTAAGAGTGCTCTGTGAGACTGCCAGAGAAATAAGTAACAGATGTGGTAGATGAGAAAGCTCTGATTTATCATGCGACTAAGTAGAATGTATGTTGTGTTGGTGAAAAATCGATGATGACGTAAAGGAGAGTTTGATTACCATCGTAACATACATCGATGCAAAATGATGCTTAACTCCCAAATGAGGTGTACAACTACAGTCGAACAGATGAGAACAGAAACGAAGAGAGAAAGAATGGCTGAAATGGCTATGGCGAGACCTCACCTGTTGGGGTTTACTGCACAAAATATGCATTTTGATTGCCTGAATCATGTGCATTTGGTGAACAATGTTAGAGGTAGCATAGACTACGAGGAGGAGTTTGAAATAGTGCCAGAGAAGGGAGCAATGACTGTGGGTGATGAGAAGACTCTGACTTGGACTTCTACTGATTACCTAAACGATGCAAACTGATGCACAACTGAAATGAACTAGCAGAAAGTGAACCGCTTGAGAAAATCAAGGTATGCAGAGGGCAACGTCAGGGCATCAAGAGTCCTTCCTCATTCGACTTTTGGATTCGATTTGAACATCAGCGTCAAAATATATTGCTTAGGTTGATCATTTCAAATGAATTCTTACATCTTACATGCGTAGAGCTGAGTAACCACCCTGTCTACTCTCCCCCTCTTCTTTCGCAATCGAGAAATGGATCCGAATGTCTGCGTTCATTGCTGTGCATTGTCGCACAGCAATTATTGGTCTTCAATATTACCACCCCCTCCCCTTTTGCATATATATTGTAAGGGCTCGTTTGAAGTTTTAATCAGCTGAACTTGAAATTAACTATTTAGATTACCATGTGCCCAAAAACATTACTCTACTTCCTGCTAATATAACGACGATTACGTTGACTTGGCAGCCTCCATATTTTGACCAAGAAGATTTACGGGGATATTAGGTTCGGTAATGGAGTCAAGACTACAAATGTAACAAAAAAATTCGCAAACTATCATTTCCCATCGAGAGAAAGCCTATTGGTATCGAAGTCAAAGTTGGAAGGATTATTAAAATTAATGGAACAAGTTTAAGTCTTCCTAATAATGAAAGAAAAGTTGATGAAAATAAAACGGCCAGTAATTAAGAGTTTTAATCATCTATTTGATGAAATCCTTCAATAAATATAATTAATATTACCTTGAATATTACTCGAGTTGTCCATCATTATTAGTGAATAGGTCTTAAGACACATGAATGCTTCCCTTCAAAACATTGAGTCCATCTCACTTTCCGCAGCATAAGAAATAAGGAAAGCGGCTGAAAATCACTCCTCTTTAAATTAGCCTCTCATCAATAAAGAAGTTTAATTGTTAGCTCCTGAATGGTAAAAGTTGTAGCTTTTGGAAATGCACTACGTGGAAACCATGTTGTAAGTAATCCTCGGATTAGGTGTGAAATTGGGAATGAAAGTACTTTCTGGTGACCTAAATGGTTACACTACAAAGCGAAAGATGTGCTTTTAATGAGATGGAGTGTGTGACTGGTGGTTTCAAACTTTTGAGTGAGAAAGTGACTGAGAGCTCAGTCGGAGCAACTGTGAAATAGCAATTGGTGAAGTTGGTTGGCATTAAAATAGATTTTGTATATCTTATCCACCTGAATATGGGAAATAACATTGATGGTTATGAAGTTTCAGAAAATTAATTAATTTGGAAGGATATCAGAAATAACTATAAATGTGTGTATTTCGAGTCGTTGTTGTAAATCCTAATACAAATCCCTGAAATGGTGCACTTGCCTTTCAACAGTTTCCAACGCCACTTCATTGGTTTTGCATCAAGATAATTAGTCAAACCATTTGAATTAATTTTCCTTATATGAAAGTGTCTTATATGATTCTTTTAAAAGATAATTTGATTTATAAATCCAACTGCATTTATTAAAAATTTTAGAAAATAAATTACCTCTGAAAACGGTAAATCCTTCGTTAACGAAGGGCTACACTTGTCTAAGACCGTATATCTTCCACTCTCAGTGGATGGTAAGCTAGAGTTTGTTATCATTAACCATTTTTGTACTATTTCTAATACGAATGATCAATCAATCGATTTTGACCAACATGAGTTCGTCCACACAATTCACAGTTGTGAATAATCGACCTTCATTATTAATGAAGGAGAAGGCCTGGTGTTTAGAGTGGCGCGTTTCGAGTGATTGAATGTAAAATATCACTCTTTAGATGCCCATTGAATACGTTCTATTTTAGATCACTTTGAGATCTATGCAAATTGTCTTCGAGGTGTGAGTAAATTTATTCCAAAACCACAAGAATTAGACGTTTCTCATACATCGTTTGTTTGTCAGTAATCAGGTTGCAGCTTGTTGACAGGCTGAAAAATTGTCAATACTTCACGTCAACGTTTAAAAACATCAGGATAGACAAGAGAGTTTCACTTAATTTCGTCTTTACTCTATCACTACAACAATTGGACATGCTTCATACTTCGTCAATCCGCTCCCTACTGCGCCAATCGTCCTTTCTAAGATTGTCATGAAACTGCATTATTAGCTATGCCAATGGGTTATGGGGCCCGTTCGAACAATCGTCGGAGACACTTAAAAGCGCTTGAGGCATGAGAACCTCCAATCACACTTATGATAATCTCACTTTGTACCATGACTCATTACTACCAAATTTCAATTGGGTTGAGGACTAAAAAACTTTTGTCTTTTCCGTCTGTTATTCTCTGGATCAGTCTGCTTGAAAATCCGGTGAGATTCCTCCTTGTGTCTTCTCAATCAGTAGATGCATATTTTGACTATTGAACCAGACACGCATTGGATTGTGGCAGAATGAGTGCAAGTTTTACAATTAATTGAGTTCTATCAAGAAGCTACTTGAACTGAGAAGGGGTTGCGGACATCAGGGTCAACGGAAATACATTTTTAATTTATTTTCATTGATTTTGCTTACCAGTCCAGTTTTTGATCAATAATACTCAATGAGTTTTACTAGTTTTAGATCCCAACACTCTAATTTATGCCACATTAACGAAGGTTGATGCATCTGTAATGATAGTATGGCTGCCTCAAAAGAATGGAGAACAAAAAGACATACTTTACGAAATTATATAGAACTTTGACAACAACGATGTCCTGAAAACGTGTCAAACAAGGAATAATTCTCACTCAATTGACATTCCAAAAATGCTGGAGTGTTCAAGGCTGCAGTTTGAGTCCCATTGGAAGATTTACATTCCAAACAAGTTCCCTCTACCTATTCCCCGTTTAAATATCTGAATTTGCAAGGTAAGACTTTGTCTCAGAGAAGTGAAAACGGTGTTGCCTAATCAGTCATAACACAGTGTAATTTCCTTATTTCATTTTTTTGCTCCACAAAGAGTCTTTGAAGAAAAAGGAGCTCAACGCACCCACTAGGAGAAATTAGTTAAAAGAGCAGACAAACAGTTGCAAATGTCATTTAGTAGAGCTATATTCCCACTTGTACACCGAGACACAATGCCATCAGGCCATTTATTTTGTTTTCAATCAACATTTTTAATATGAACTTTAAGGAAATGACGATGAAGATCCAGTAAGTTAGTTTTTATAAATTTCCTCTATTCATGCTTATCAATTTATGAATTGAACCGCAGAATCGTTAGTAAACTTATATTATTTGAATTAATTAATTAACTGTTTGCAACGAGCGAATCGTAATAATTTTAATGATTATAGCAAACAAAGCGAGAAATGTAGCCAGGGAAAACGTATCAAGTGGGCAAATTTGATTGCACTATTTATGTTCATGTATGCCTTGAATTGCGGCTAATCGTATTTCCCTAATGCGCCAAGGAGATTTGGAAATTTCGAAATAAATTGAAACATCTTTTCTCATTTCCATAGGAAGACATCATTGCTGAAGCTTTACCAATTACTCCATTTGAATCCAATAATAATGCATCAGGAATACAGTAGGATAGCATGTTAGTAAGTTATCATTAATAAATGGAAATTCACGAATGAATGTGCATACTATTGGTATGATTAACCAGAATGGACTATGAGTCGTTCTTCTGGAAAATCCACATTTGGGTTTAAAGGTCCTACGTTTTAGATGAAATAAAGTGTGGAGTAATTGCTGCTTCAAATAATGTGTGCTTGATCTGATGAAGGGTTCGTGCCAATTACTCTTCTTAGAATTCCTGGTCTGAACACCTGAAGACGTCTTGTAAATGTGTTCTAGGAGGCAGGATTGTAATTCATCTAACCATTGTAGATAGCTAACATGTTATTTAAGAGGCAATAAGTAGAGCTGTTGGAAATCACTAGTCGGGTGA
>UZAE01001906.1:0-11082 GCA_900617975.1 Rodentolepis nana
GTCTCTTTTATATCTGTGAATCACTCTTCTGTTCCCCCTCCTCACCTCACCTCTCCTCACGTTTTTTTTCACTTTGATATTCCTTCCCTCTGTGAAGCCTAAAGTCAACTAAAGGGCTAATGATAAACGCCTGCCATTTGAAATAAATAAATGTTATCAGGCTTATATAAAACGCTTGGTAACGCAACAATGTAAACACTTGGTCCAAAACTCGTTCATTATGATCCTATTGGATCGATTTACATACTTAAATCGCTTCATTTACTTTAAATTGCCAAAAATTTAGCGTTTGGTCGTATGGTTATTTGTTCACTGTTCGATGATAAATTGAAATTGACCGGAATATTGTGCGATTCGTTGTAAATATTTTGTGAGCTGATGACAATAACCTGGTAGATATTCATATTTCTATAAAGTATTTCCAGAGTTTACCAAATGGAAACCTCGTGAAAGTTTTTTTCTAACTAATGAGAATTTCGGGAGAACATTTGATGCCATAAACCTGTCCTTAACGTAAATCGGATATAAACCTTGGCCCTCCAAATTATAGGTCACCTCTTTGAATGAAATTGTGGAAAAAATGGAATAAATATTTAAATAACCGTGCATAAGCTCGTGTTAATACCCGTTGGAATAAGAACAAACGATTTCGACACAATTAATGAGCATCGGACAATTGTAACCCAAAGGCCTGGACAATACACATGATGGGTTGGAAAATTTAACACTGTCATATTGCCGACCAAGCTTGTAATCGATCAATTTGTAATACACCAATCAATATATTGTCAATTACCCTTCTGTAATATTTGTAATGATTAAGTCATAGTTGAATTAAAAGTTAATCACTTTCATCTCCCTTGTCTGCTCACAGGGGCCAAGTGGATATTTGAGATAATATTAGGAATTAGCTTAGTTCTCATTTACTCTTTGTGGGTACTTTGCTGAAGACAAATTCAAAGTCTCTTCGCATACAACTAAGTATGAAAGAACTTCAACCATCCGGAATAAATAATCAATGCTTAAATTTCGGTTCTCAAGGTAACAAACTCGAGAAGATGCTATTTTCTCACTTCAAATTCGAATTCGATGCATTTGAAAGCATGGGTTAAGGTAAGGCGCTCACTTTTGAGTCATCAATATCTGATGGGAAAAAATACTGAATCACTGGCCAGCCACACGCTGGAGAGAAAGTAGGAACTGTGATGGGGTGCATAAATTAGGAGATAGCAGAGAAAGAGAGAACACGGTGGTGATGTGTCACTCACTATACTTTCGGCCATCCACACATTGATAAGAATCTCATTCTATCCTCAATCTAGACCACAAAGTTAATGAGTCAAAGCAATGGAAAACCGAAGTGTATGGACATCCTTTCGTAAATCATTTAGTTGAGCTCTTTTCGCTCTTTCAACTTTGAGGTACACTGGGACTGAAAATATAGCCGTATGTTTTGGGTGGTGGAGGGGGGGGGGGATCGGGGTTTAATTATCCCACGTTTTACGATCGGTTGCTCCTTTTCTCAGGTCATCGTGCCTAGCATGTTTTGCATGCCAAAGTTAGTTAGTGGGAAAATTAGGGGCAGAAGACAACATAGTGAATTCTTTTGCGTCTACAACATAGTGAGTGAAAGTTGAACTGCAAGCTCCAAATCGTAGTAGTGCCAAGATCACGACCCTAGTGAGTTGGGCCTATTGGCTGGCATTTATAGACATGACTCGTTGTCATTAAATCACCAAATCACAACTCACGCCAAAATAAAGCATTTACACGACGTATTCATTGTGGGAAGGCAAGCTATTAGCTCGGGCTACACGATACCTAGTATGCAATTCAGGTTTCGGAATTCAAAGGTTGAGATTTATTATTTTGTTTATGAGCAGAATTCGCATGTTCAGTCGGTAATGAGTTTATCTAAGTACGATTGTTAGTACTGACACCGAAGTTATTTTTTTCTCCCAAAATTGATGAAACTGAATATTTTCTTTTAAATGTTTGCAAACAGTAAGAAAACTGTTTGCCTATTTTTATAAATAAATTTTCAACCTAAATTTAACAACTTAGAATACAATTTGAGCTCCCTATCTTACAATGTTTTGCCAACTTTAAATCTCGAAAATGAAATATTGGCGGTTATTTCACTAAGACCTGAATACACCGATTAATAAAATTGTTTTCTCATTTTTGTTTGAATGCATGGTCGTTTGTTTTCCTGCTTGATTGAGAGTAAGATGGAGTATATGGACCACATATTTCCTTTAAAGTATTCACAACAAAACCGATAAGTAAGTCTGCAAAAAAACTGTATAAGCGTGTTAAAGAAGGCAAACTCTTCACAGTGATAAAATTTATTCGATCGTGGCAACGAAATCTTCTCATTTGTTCTTTATATGTGTGTGTGTGTGTGTGCGTGTGTGTGTGTGCGTGTGTGTGTGTGTGTGTGTGTGTGTGTGTGAAAATCAAGGGATACAAGATAATACCGCAGTGTTTGTGCTATGAAGAGTAGCGAGAAAGCATAAGTAATCGGCGTAAAAGGTGGAGTTAACTTAAAATTGGGGGGCAAGGGAGGCAACGCAGTCTTCTCTGTTAATTAAAGGGATCAAGTTGCACAAGCAATGCGCGATAAAATGTTTGTGTGTGTTTTAAGATTATTCCAGAAAAAAGAGCATCTGTGGCTGTAATTAACTGATATTGCGTTAGAGTATTTTATCGGGGTCATGATCAAGAGGTGGGTGGTTAGTGGGGGCGCAGCGCGAGGGGGGGGGAGGAGGGAAGAGGTTAACTTTTACAACCATCCTGCATTTTGCGCCTGAACGGATCCAGAGGTTGACCATTGTTCATGATCCTGATAATTTGAAGATGCTGAAATGCAGAAAAATGCACCAATCAAAATTTCTTTCAAATATGCCAATTGATCCGAGAAGTACATAGTTGATGAGGAAACAAATTAAACATTTCGGGAGGCGGGAAATCTTTGAAACTCTTGTCCATGCAAGGTAATGTATTCAATGGATATCTAATTGCAATTATATATCTGAATGCCTGCTTTCGAAGCATGAATGCATTCCCTCTAATCACTTTCGCGATCGTGTATTTCGTGTGCTGGTTGTCAGTAAGGAAATAAATGGTATAGTTGAATTAATAAGGTGGGGGTGCCAATTGCAACCAGATCCATTTGTCAGACTTCCTTTGAACAAAAGACAATAACAGGTGCATGAGTTGGACAAGGGTAGAGATTTCAAGGTAGGAGAAGAAGATGAGTCCCATTGTAGATAAGACCCCTTTGTCTATAATATCGTAAATTCTCAAGGATTTTCTATTCACTTGGCTTCTACATAAGTTTCATGACAAGCTGATACACATAATAGTGGTCGTTTGCTACTGGGGGAGGGGGGGGGGTAGGGTTCACATTTTTCCAAAAGACAGCATTTCGATTTAGCTGAAATTCATTTGGTTGGGAAAAAAGACAATTAAAATCCCAAATTATCGTGATTGAAAGACTAGGTAGTGGCATTACTGATCAATTACTTGGTATAAGCTCGTGAGATTCATTGCGTCTGATACTTTTCGCTACTGGTCCAAACAGACGCACACAAATATAGTATGAATAGGACAATTTGTGGTGCATTATCTTTAAGATCTTGTACAAACTTTATAAAAAAATTTACAATTAAAGAGTGGGTAGTTGGCGAATAAAATAAAACAGTCCAATTAATAAAGTTTGTCAGTAATAATCAATTCCATTAGTTAAGTATTACTATTGGTCTAATAGGAGCGGAAACTTACATGAAAAGTAATTTTGTTGAGCAGGAGGACGGTAGGTGGCTATGTTAGTTGGTATAGACTGTCTTGGAGAAAGATTTGGCCATCCATTTGTGGTACTGCTCTGATACAAGCTCTGCTGGTGAATCGTCTCATTCTCTCTAATTTGCCTATGCGGATGATGCCTCAAGTAACTCGTTTTCTGAGTTCCATAGTACTGGGTCATCAGTCCTGGATCGTCCGCGCTCGAACGCTCAATGCTATTCCTACTCTCGTAGTAATTCATCTGTTGATTTAACCCACTCCAGTTATTCGATCGGGCCGATCTTGGCGTGGAATCATAATAGACACGAGTTGGACTTGCGTTTCTCCACGTTTGATTAGTTGCGGCCGGTGTTGCAATATACATCCGATTTGCGCTGATTTCAGAAAGAGGTTGAGCCTTTTGGATGTAGACAGTATGACCTGTTCCCGGTGAGTAGGTATTTGAGTAATTAGTTTGGTTCATTCCACTATAGTTTGCTGAGTGAGTAGCTTGATAGGTGCGGCCCATCGTGGAGCTTGCCGACGTTGGATTGTCGTTATAATAGCTTCGTGTCTATAGAGAAGCACCACAACCAATAAGTCAATGAGACTATATTAAAACTTCGAAAGAATTTACTTTAAAAAATGCTTGAAGCTAATCGATATTCCTGGCAAATGGTGATCAGCACTTGAGAGAAAGAAATTCCACCTAGATAATTGGAGAATAAATAAAAGAGTACCACTTGTTGGGAACGAATTGAAGCGCCCAATTTCGAGGGGGAACAAATGTATGGGAAGTGGTTTGAAAGAGGGTAAGTAGCCTGAACGCAAAGAGGATATGTAAAAATCAGGCTTGTTACTGGGTTTTCATTGCACGGCATGAGGTAGTACATACGCATCAAAAGCTAACGGACGCACGCGAGGAAAATTCGTTTTTAAAAGGAGGGCAGTGTGCATTTTTTCGGCTTCGAATGCTGATGAGAATTGGCTCCGAACTAATGATAACGCCCCCCACCCAACAAGGGCACTTATTGAAATCAATTGTATAAGCTGCATTTGAAATGCTTATAAAAGGAAATTCCTCTAGTCAATGCGTTTAATTAAGCTTAATATGATTTCGATATTATTATAGAATGTTCAGTGGCGGACTTTTCAATTATAGAATTCAAATTCAAGTATTTTTTAAATTATCTAATTTCATATCAGGTACTTTGTAATTTTTTGATTATAGAAGCATTATAATAAAAAAGAAATTAAGAATTCGCCTTGAAAGCATTTTCTTAAAATTCAAAAGTTATGCGAAATTTCTTTTTCTAAATGAAAACTCACTGTTGCCTTGACTTTTGAAAATGTACTCAAATTTCACCAATTCGATGTTTTGAGGACTATGTACTGACTTTTAATTTTTTTGATCAAAACCAATTTCTTAATCACTAATCTATAAGTTCATAAGATTTAAAGAACCTCCCCCCAATTTTCGTGATATTCCCTTCAAAGACAAGGTAGGCTTGTGTCTGCAACACCCAGAAGATTAAAGAATGGCATTATTTATAGGGGGAGGGATAATTTTGATAATCGCAATCGCAAAAGGATATTTTTTTCATAAGAAATTGAAAATAGCAAATTTAAACCAATAAATCGTTGAGAAGGCGTGGAAGCAGTATAGACAACCAACGCGGAAAATTGCTATTGTGTAATAAATAAATAAACAAAACGTTCAAAATTTTAAATTTCCAAGAGTTATAACTTGTTTGAATTGTATTTATGAAATTTTGATTTTCTTTCCACGCCATAGTCATGTTCATGCATAATTGGTTTGGTTAATTACTTTCCAAATCGGAAGTGCCTTTTCTTTAGGGTGGATTGATTGGTTGGAAGGGGGAGGGGGGAGGGGGGAGGGGGGAGGATGTTATTGGGCAATCTTCTCCAATGGAAGGAAATGGTCATTTTGTTAGCCAATTGAAATTCACCAATCACCATTTCCTTGGGAAAATCTTTTCAATTCTATCTTACCTCCCCAAATCCAACCAATTGGGCACGCCTAAATTTCAGACAAACGCACCACAGTAACTCGTACAAAATAAGTATGCAGATTTAAATATGTGCCTTTTGATAAAAAAGTGAATGGGTTCACGATCATTCAATGCAAATATTTATTTTAACTGTTCTTGAAGTCAGTTAGCCTATTTACTATTATTATTGCTCATGGCAAATCAATTATGGGAAGTGAGTAAACTCATCAATAGTAGGATAATGGATGTTGATTATTGAACAGAGAGTAAATTTATCGCATTAGGTAATCAAACTTACGTCAATTGACAGTTGATAAATGTGCTGAACCCTGTAGAGCAGGGTGTGGTTCAGTTATTGAATAAAAGCGGATACGTTTTCATTGTAGAAATCTCATACCTACCATTGATTGCCACTCTTCAATTCTGCCGATAGTGAAGGTACAGAATTCTCACATAAAGTGTTCACCCAGGGAATACTTGTGATCCTTCCTATGCCCAAGATGGCTTATCTGATAAATACGTTTGAGGGATGACAAATGAAAATGGATGGAATAATTAACTGCTCAATCTTAAAAAACGAAACAGCAGCAAATGGTGTAAATTAGCAATTCTGGTATCACATCATGGTAATTGAGCATTGAAAATTTTCCATTGTTACAGAATGAACTATATTTGAAAATTATTCGAATTTTCTTGAAAACTCAAAGTTTTCAGAGTTCTTGCAATTACGTTGAAATGAATGGTTAGAAAATGTGGCCTTTACTATAAAGTATAATAACTTATTTGACCCAGAAATGGCGCTAACATTAATAATTTCTTAAAAGGGCTCTTTAGATGAAATATTGTTCCACCCTTGCACACACTGACGCATAATTCTGGGTTGTCATATAATTGGATACTCATCTAACGACCAGAAGTTAAGAAGAGCTAAATAGTCACATGCTCTTGGTGTACTTTAATATGGTTTTTGACCTCCGTTCTGCTTCCACTCGTTCTGTCATGTTGTTTACTCAATTCCCTTCGGATTCCACTATTTCTCATTCTATTGTTCAATGCACAGGTGGGCCAAATAACTTATTGATCCCTCGATGAAGGAAAAATTATCGTTTCCGCTGACGCATTAAAAGGATTGTTAACTGGTCAAATTACTGAAGAGTGAATGAAGAATATATTTGTGTCAAACCTCACCTAATGGAATTCTAAGATAAATTGAATCATAACCACGCACTCATGAATTTATAGAACTAAATAAAACAAGGTATGATATTTCATTGGTTAGCTTATTTTAGAAAGAAATTAATAGAGGATAAATTGAGCATTTTCTTGATCAGTACTAAAATCGATTATGCCATCTAAAAATAAATGTTGTGAAAACATTGATGCTTCAATTCATTACATGTTACTTTGCAAAACTTTCCCATTGTTAAATTGAATCTCCATGAATGTAGAGATTTAGAATATATCCCGAGAGTTTGGAAATATCTCATGAACTACTTTTAAAACCACAAACTGGCTACACGGGTCATTTAATCACTTTAAACTTTAATTAAATTTTGATTTTTAGGAAATACCATTCGCTGTAAATAATTGAAATTCCATTTCTAACTTCACTAATGGGGAGTTCCCGAATTTTTTGAACCCCGTCAACTGTGCTACTAAGATGATCCATACATATAATTAAAAAAAACTTAAAATATTTTGAAAAGGCAACAAATCAAAATGATTGATGTTAAGTGCTAAAAGAAAATTATACTTGGGCACCGAAAAAAGCCTGATTTAAATTGATTGAATATATCACTCAGTTTTGGTGGAGCATAAAAGAAAAATAGTGCAAATAAGTAGAAACTTAACATATCATACTTAAACTGAAGTTCTTCTTCAATGCATGGAAACAATCTACTTATATTTTGTAAGTAGCAATTAAGTTGTTTTTACTGATGATGATCAGATACTTCGATTTTTTTAGGAGAAGATGTAACTTGCACAACATTGAGATTTGTACTTAGCTCTCCATTTTTATTCTTTTCGCAAATGTTATTGACCAGAATTATGAAAGGTATGCAAAAACTCACGATCATCAGGACTGCCAATTTCCATATTAAAAATTCAAAGGGCCAAAAGGTGATAAATTTGTACAGTTTGCAAAACCTTTATCGATTTTAAATAGATTTCAATAAAAGCCTTAAATACCAACCTTTTTTATTCTTTATAATTGACCGTTATTAAATAGTTATCTTTATCAAATTTTTTATTTAACCGAGTACAACAGAAAGAGTTCGAGGACAAAATTTTGAACAATTTCACTCTCCAATAATTAGATTAAAATGATGCGCACTCACCGGCGAAAAGATATCAGCCGGTCTGGAAGGTGACATTTTAGGAGTCATCATAGGCTGAGAGCTCATCGCATTGAGATGTTCATCGAGAAGTTTAAAGGAGCGAGTGCGAGTAACTTTATCATTGTAACTGGCACTATTTGACCTTCCTCTCGACCATGTACCAGTGGTTTTCACAACCGGACTTTGATTCATTGGAGGCCCAGGTGATGGAAGTGGTGTTCGTAGGAGGTTTGGAGCCCTTTGTGCAAGTATCTCCTTGTCGATACCCTGCCTAAATGATAAATGCTCACTAACAACAAGGTAACTACGAGGACAATTGAGCCCAAAAATATAATCGAAATAAGATTTCTTTCAGTATGCCTTAGCGGTCTAGCTGTTCGATAATGGCAAACGATGCCAGTAAGCATCAGTCGTTTGAACTTTTTTCTCTCCCACCAACTTACTGATTAACACGTTCCATTGTTTGAGAAATGTAAACTCTTTTAATAAGTAGCATATTGTATGTCCTTTCTATGTTAGACATTTTATATGGAATCGAATCTTCCAAAGATCTTTGATGGGATTTTAGTTAAATCATCTCGAGAAAGAGCCATGGTAGATATTAATGCAAGTGTTTGTCAAGGATATCAATTCCAAAAAAGTTCCCTTTCTTTTAGAAATGAATCTACTAACAAAGCGAAATAAATTATCGATAATTGGAATGATACCTAGTATTTCAATCTCATATATAAATTATTTTGTTCGTTTTCAAACTCAACGTAATTCAAATTGATAGTGAGAAGTTATTGGCAAATGTTAAACGGATGTTTCAATTCACTATTTATGAAAAAATTGATTTGATCGATCCTAAGGTAATTGCTTTTACATTTATGTTAATAAGTACCAATATACACAAGTGTTGGGGTGTGCGATAGACTTACCTTCACGTGGTGCACCCTGGGCAACGTATATTCATACGGCAAAAAAGTCTATAACTCAGCAGTTGACTTCTAACTACCATTACCTCACTAAATGCCATAGTCGACCACTTCTGCAGTACTCACCTTACATTTTCCCTGACTTGGTGCCTGTCTGTCTATTTTACATCTGTAAATCTCTCTTTGGTCCCCATCTTGAATTTTTCCCACTTTGATGTTCCTTCTCCTCTGTGAAGTTCGAAGTCAGCTAAAGGGCTAATGATAACTTCCAAAACGCCTGCCATTTGAAATAATAATAAATATACATGAATGCAAGACTTGCGAATTAATTTCCTTGTGCTATTTTAAAACAACCTATTGATAAGTCTTGACAATAGTTGAGCATGGGCAACGTGAAGCCAACTAAGTATGTACAACTCTTAGCACTAATACAGATAAAATGTAAATACCCACTTGCATACATACGCAAAATATCGAAGCATCAAATAGTCATAAACCAATTATTTATTCTTTTAAATAAATTAATCATTTCCTGATCCACTCATTCGGTTTACCTCACTTTGATACATATCAAAAAAATTAGTAGTTTTTTATCTTTCGTCTTTTAATTTGATAAAGATAAGCCAAAATTTCGCTCCATTTTCGGACACTTTGTAGATCAGTGGAAAATATACTTAGTAAAGCATCATGCAATTTTGAAACAATAACCTTTAGCTGTCCTGAAAGTTAATACTATAATGTTCTTTCCAAAAGAACGATGCCATTTCTGCAAGTCTTTCACTTTCTGGCCATAACGCGCAAAAGATTTCGGGATTTGAACATACGTTTGCATCCAATTCTTTAAAATTAGACTATTGTAAACTTGTCATTTTTTTTGATTAGATAAATTGTAGAAATGCTTTGTCTTATAGCACTCTAGTAAGGTTAATATTTTTTAATACATTTCCAGGTACCCTTGGTGTTACCCCTATAAATGTTATTTGTCCAATATATATATATATATATATATATATATATAGCTGCTGTACCCCCTTTCTGCTTCGGACATTCATATTTTTCTTCGAGTTTCCTAATTCCTTTGATTATTTCCTAATATGAAGTAGTTGTGCTCGAATTTGCCTATTAAATACAATGCTTTGGTCTTGGCTTAGTCCTCTCCATATGCAAATACCCTACCCAATTCTGACCTAGAACCACCCTGGTATTAGTAATGTTTGCATTAATTTTGTACAAAGCGAAAAAAAATTTAACTTACTTGACAACCATAAAGTCGAGTTCATTTCCAGCTCGAAGAATCTCCGCTTTGACTTGAGAATGGTACATGTTTTGAACTGTCGAATCACAGATCCTGACAACGATATCGCCCACTTCAAGTCCAGCTCTTGCGGCAATACTGTGGAGTGTGACCTAGAGCAAAGTAAGCGAAAACGACTAAAAATTTTTTAACTCATTATAAGATATGACACTATATTAGATATCAATGTTAATAATAACACTATCAAGGTTGTCTTCTTTCCCCGAAAATTTCTAACATAAACTAGTGGGTAAGCACTGAGTGAAACTGATTCACCCATTAAGTAAGTATTTTGTTCTTTGAAATTTTTCCACCTTTTAGGCGCTTGATTTTTGCTTATAAATACAATTTAATGTAGAAATCAAAGCTTAGGAAACTAGATATTTACCAGATTAGTGCGAATCTATTCGTAATATTAATGCTATGGGTTTCCAAGTGCATATATGTTTCCTCTCTGGGAAGAAACACAGTAAATAGTCATTTCCTGGACAGTCCTTCGTGGTTTTATTTCTGGATCTTAGATCAGTTGGAAATAATGTGTAATTTCAAATTAATTGGGATTATTAAATGAGTAATGGATAATAAAATGGAAGACAGAATTTAATGAACACGAAAAAAATCAGATTGTTCTCATTACACATTAATTTAATTTAAATAGATTTTACTAGAATGAATGCTACGTATGTTTATGGTGAACTATTGGGTTGGCAACTAAATCATTGCCGTTTTTGTTG
>UZAE01001907.1:0-11079 GCA_900617975.1 Rodentolepis nana
TCATAAAGCCTGCCATTTGAAATAAATAAATATTTTGATTCCACTGCGAAAAAAATTTCGTGGGATCTTCCGATTGTTGTCTTAGGGTTATTAAAAGTGTATTCTTCTCTCTTATGAGCTTGATCGTAGAGCAAGTTAATAAAGCTGCCCGGTTCGTATTTTAACGAAATTCACAATTGCCGGTAGGAACCAGGTGGAGATTTTATACGAATTCGTTAGGGAAGGCAGAATATATGAAGAGTCTTAAAACTATACCAATCAGCAAATAAATAAGATATAAAAGCCCCTGATTAAGCTAGGGGAAGAGTCTTGCTATAGGGGTCTATTATTAACGAAGATAATTTACACAATTATTGGTAATAGTTCAGCAAATCTCTCGCGCAAAATTTGTTTACTGTGGATCAGATTCGTGTATGGTAAAGATAAAATACTAAGCATAAATACCAGTCTTCTAATACAATGGTGTTATCTTCTTTTATTTGGATGTACCACAAAAAAGTCATACGATCTGCCCTGAAGAAAAATGGGAAATTTAATGGCAGACTGTCTGACCTTAAAACAACGTTCGTGATTCTTTCAATTCCAAAACCGAATTTCTCTAATTACCAGAAGAAATAGTATTTATTTTTTCGCAATGTTTCATTGAATTGGAACCCACATTTTGGCTGACTAAGCATTAGTCATTCAAATTCGATAATCATAGATTCCCAAATAACCAATTTAGTTCAACAAAATATCAAAAATTTGGTGATAAGTTCAGTTGAATTTTCATGATTTTACATCATTTCTTATTTAGAAACTTTTGAACATCCTATCGTCGTTACAAAATATCAGATATCAAGTATTACTATTTGGGGATACAGTTAGATGCAAAGTAACTTGCATCTACATTGAAGTTGTAGAAAAGAAAGTAATTTCTCTGTGAATTATTCATGCCATAAATTTAAAGTGCATAGTAATGTTACGTTTCAAGCGTTATTTAAAGATAATATACGTCATGAACTCTTTTAAACAAACTGCTGGTCAACTAAGTTGGGTTTGCAAATGCGCAATCTGAAACGTGAATCAAAAGCAGCCCAAAATGGTGATTTCATGCGTTAAAATTTACCGATTTATTCACTATATTTCCCATAATGCATAAAAATTGGAGTGTATGTTGGTATACATAATTTTATTCATTGTCAATTGATTATTTTCGTACTGCAACGTAATGGGTGTGTGTATAAATTTCCTTTCACATTTTTTATCGAGACTTTTTCCCATATTTATTACGTATTTATTTTTTCCAATAAATGTATATCTTTGATACGGGGTGTACGATAGATTTACCTCTACTTGGGGCACCCTGGGCAACGTATACTCATACAGCAAAAAAGTCTATTAACTGTCAGTTGACTTCTGACTTCAAACAACCATGACCCCCTCTGTATGCCAAATTCGACCACTTCAACAGTTCTCACCTTACCTTACCCTACCTTCTCTCTGCATTTGGGTCCATTCGTCTCTTTACATTTGTGAATCACTCTACTTTCCCTCTCTCGAATTTTTCTCACCATGATGTTCCACCCCTCTGTGAAGTCCGAAGTCAGCTAAATGACTAGTGATAATTATCAAAACGCCTACCATTTGAAATAAATAAATCTTTGATGTTTAATCTGAAGTACCTACCCACTGACTCATGGAACCGGACTGTTTCTCGATGTACCTTTTGGTTTCTGTCCTTAATCACGGCGTAACTGTCAACTGATCATCAATAAAAAATTGGCACAAATCTTTCAAACTACTTATCGTTCTTAATTTTGTCTGATGGTCATATTTCAGATTGTCCCTGCTTGGTACCCATGACTCCTCCTTCTATTAAATTTTTATTTCCACTCTTAGCTTCCTCCATCATTTGCCCAACTCAACTCTTCTCAATCTTGAATGGATCCCAAATCCTGAATATCACTTCTTAGGAGTGATATCTAGCCTTATTTGCTCTCTCTTCTGAATTAGCCTTACTATAATGGTTATTATTCAATACACCTAAGCTAAAGTAACATTATTCCCCACTCTGTTTGAAGATAGCTCATTTTAAATTTAACTTGCCTGCAAAATTGTGCAGAAGCTCTATTCATTTGATAAAAGTCAAATCGGACAATTAACATGATATGGTCTTTCATGCTTTATGTTTTAATTTGTCAGTGCATTATCACTCTAAATGACCGGAGAATCATCAGAACATCCGCTTCAATTGGTTTTCGCATTGATTGGAAAATCTCACTACCTTTCCAACATATGTGATATCTTTGCAGTATAAACCATTTGCAGAAGCTTAGCTCCTTCCCACAGAGGCCGATTTAGTTAATGGCTAATAGCAAATATGAGAGAAATTGTAGGTGGGTTGCCAAACCGAAACCCACATTGGGCTAGCCGGCACATGTCGAGCCATTAAAATAATAATGCTTACGTGGAAATTATTCTTGCTTATTGCCTGGGAGTTACTGATGTCGATGATGATTGTAGCATTGTTAACCGACTTGGAAATGGCAGTGAATCTGAAGAGCGGAAAAAATTAAATTTACGATCTATATTTCTGTTGTTTTTATTTGAAGTCTGGTCCAGTAATTGAAATGTTGAATATAGTGTATAAATATAATTAATTAAAAAATATTTACGATTTGCTTAAGTTAATAAAGCTCATACAGGATTTGATTGCAACGCTACTGTCCTTCACTGCCACAAACACCTTTTCAGTAGTTTAAAAGCCATTATCCGAGTGACAGTTGAATGTCAACCCGTTGTCGTACTTATGAGGGTTTTGTCAGAAATAGCTGTCAAACCATTACGCGCCCACATACTTTTGCCTATTATCTTAACATACACTAAGATAGAGAAGACATATGATGTTTGTTGTGGTAAATAAATTAAAAAAACTGTCAACAGAACTCAGTAAATCTTTAAATAAGAAGAATAGGAATAGACGTCAATCATGAAATTGGACCATCTAAAGAGCTTCATTTTCTTAGATTTCACCTAATGAAAAGTTCACTCATACACGTGCCGTGGATCTAGATAGCTATTTGTCGCCTGAATTACCGAGTAAAGGTTTTATTCGCGACAAATATGGTTTACTAATTGAGTAATTCATATTGGTTATTGATCTAGTCACTGAGTAGTAATCATTAGCCAACATGATCTCAAATGGCTTCCATAATCATAAATTTGTTGAGTTCACAGAAGGTGAAATCCAATCGATTATAATTCACAAAGTAATAGTTAGAAGTAGCTATTCTTAGGCCATGCAGATTTAGTATCCTTGAGTCTAGTTTGTCGAAATCATATTGATGATTTTTCAACACTCAAGTTTGAATGATGGTTTAATTATTTTAAATCATTTGAACAAAAATCTGATATCTTGGTCTTTACTAGTTAAAACCTACTCTCCGTGCTACAATAGATTTAACTTATCTAGTTTATTTGTTCCGACCCTTATTTTGGAATTCAAAAATTTAGAAATTATCTATTCCACACAATTTTTATAAATGAATCCACTTTGTTTTTCTTTTCATGGTGTAATTTTGAATCATAATTATATAATATATGTGTGAAATGCAATCTTATCGTGGCCTTTGACATTTACCATGACATTTTGAGCTAGAGATGAATTCTTTTCTGATTATTGATTATTATTATTAATTTGACAAGTTTTTGCCATGAAAGATTATTCAAATTTCCTCAAATAACGATTTATATCTGAGTCCAGTTATTGGAAACCATTAACAGGTTTAAGTGTTGGGTGATACGTATATTCGTAAAATACGCAACTGCAAATTATTTCATAACAGAGAAATAAATCAAAAAATTGTTATTTCAAAAGTTCGACTCAAAATATTATACACTGATGGATAATATAAGCAAGTAAGCAATTAGGCGATTGGTATACTGAAATGAATTTAATTGGATTTTGTGGCATTAACAAATTTAGTTAATACGGAAAACCCTTGTCCCAAAAATGTGTATGATTGAACGTTTGCCTGAGATCGAAGAGAATAAAATCTGGATCATTTTTGATGGGACCTGCCTTCCTTCAAGTTGGGTGTGAATTGGTGTCGACCACTTGAATAGATATAAATATTCATATCAAGACCCATTAATTATAAGATATTAATTATTAATAACTAGGTAAAGCACAAGCGAGACGTGAATTAGAATAATTCAGTTTCATTTAAAAGGATTTTATATTCATAACTACACTTTTCTCTTACCATAAAACGGATGACATAATCCATCAAAGGCATTTGTGAATGACGAAAATCTGATATTGATCAATTACACTAAACCACCTAATTTCGATCATTGATACAGCATACCATAATGATGCAAACGTGCATATGCGGTGTTGTTGTAGGGAATATGTATGCAGACGAGATTTGCCACATGTTGGTGCTAACAAACTGTTTACAGCGTAGATGCGACTTTAATGCCTTTGTTAACAAAACGGAAGATTTTATACAGCATTTATCCAGCGTTGTAAAAAGCAGTTTTGTGAGATTTTCAGGCAACCACGAAAATATTGTTATGAAAGATTTTAAATTATTTATAAGGAAAATATAAACTATTCTATTTTATGATTTTTTGAAGTTTAAACCTTATCCAAAAAGGAAGCATTTTTACTCTATGGTTATGGTTAAGGGGTATAATAAAACGAGTGAATCATTATACCACTAATCGGTAAGTAAAATGATAGGCTAACACGAATGGGAGCTTTGGAGTGCGTATGATCTTTTATAAGGCAAAGCATCAATATCGTGATATTGATTGTTGAGTCGTTTCGTCCAGTCTTAGGGTTTTCATATTCATAATGATTGCCACTGTAGCTGAGCCCCTGAAACTCCGTCATTCGCAAGTAATTTGGTAATAAGTCAAGTCGAATTCGAAATCATTTGTCTCCGTTTCTTTCCACTAGATTAATTAGCAAGTTAATCAATAAATTCTAGGTAAATCTCCATTTGTGTTGGCTAGCATTGTCAAATACTGCTCGTAAAATTAACTTAGCAAATAACTAACTGCTTCGGTCTTTATGTTGGATCTCAAAAGTAAATAGAGGCTTTTGCCTCTGTGGAACATAGCTAATCTATCGGCAACATTTGAAGAGGGAGTATCTACGACTACACGTAACCCTAATTTTCACTTTTTGTTGTTGTGGTAATTAGGAACATGCCGAATATATAATCGCAGAAGGAACACCAGAGCATGCTAATCCATTTCCTTTTCCTTCGTTATTCTTTCCTTCTTTTCCCCTTCCGCTCTCAATCCTACAATTTGGTTGTATTGAAACCTGGGTAAGTGACTAAGTGCTGCCTAAACTCTTGGCACAACAGCTGTTGTATTGATGATACCACGCAGTGGTTAGTATGATGTGTGTGTGCGCGCGTGTGGGGAGAACTTTTAGCTTTGGTGAAGACAGTTTCATTGACTCGAAATTTCTCATTTTATGCCAAGATGCGTCATTGACGTTGGAAGGAAAAGTAAGAAGTGAAGTAGGGAGAAATGAAATTGATGATGGTTGGAAAAAGCCCCAAGTGGAAATGATGACGACCACCAACGGTAAAAGACCACTGGGCAACAGGCATGTTGGAAGTTAAACCATTTACTTTTCACCAAAACACTTGTAGTGTATTGAGGATGAAAATGATTACAATTAACAAAGGGTATTATCTAGCATTCGTCTGATAAATTTAAGAAGCATTTACGACTAAAAAAATGAGAATTCAGAGCGCTAATCAGTTATCACAAGCAAGTGTATAGTGACCAACTCGAGTCCAAGCATTAAATTCAAGAACAATTTGCTATATCCTCTTCATCCCTAATTAGTCTTTATGATGAACCTGTTTCAATTACTTCGGCAAGATGAAAACTCTATTTTTTTTATCAAATTTAAATGTTGACATTAGGTGTTAGCATGCAATACAATTTGGATGGGCATATGCTTCCAAATTCATTCCTTCTCACGTCTGCAAACCCGAACATTTGGGAAATCTCGCTTCTAGTTTTGGTTGTAATGGTTTTTTTTATTTTTACATTGATAAATTCTGAATTAGAATTGAACCTTGTAAGTAGCGTATACGGTAATCTTTATTTATTTAGCTAGCTGTCTTTAATGTTTTGCCACCGGAGAACTTCATGGAGCTATTTATAATAGTACTTTTACTACACAACCATTCATATTTATAAAGGTTTTAATTTGTGCTTCACGTTGGCTTTTATTTGTTAGATGATCTAGAAATTTTAATCCACTGCATATGAATCTATTTATTCGGCAATTTCACAAAGAAGGAAGCAGAGCTTTATGTACCATCTAAAATTGTGAATTTTAGGTTTCTGACTAATAGCAACAAAATTTAATAGCTAAGTGTGAGGATATTCAATTTTCTACATCCTAAAACTTCTGTTGAATCATCAATATAACTTTGTTGTCAAGGCTTTCCTATTCGAGAAAAATGACACTTTCTGTCAGCAAAGTTCAGAAAAGTTCAGTGACTGTCCAACACTTCATTTCCATCATTGACAGTGCACTTAACGTAACAAACAAGGATTTAATTATTCGAAAATTACAATAATTGCATTATTCTTTGAGTTAATTAACTATATTCTGTTTCGAGACACTATGCACTGTTTTCAATCACTGATAATCAGAAAATTATAAATTAAAAGGAATTAAAAGGACAATCAAAATTCTAGAAATTGGTATAAAAAAGGGATTTTTTAAATTCTCCCTTTTGTTTGATCAAATGCAAATTTTATGACCGAGAAGAACTGGTAATTTCCGGTTTACAATCTGAATCAGCAACCATTTTAATAATTCCGTTTTGAAAAAAAATAGGAACCTCCTGTCTGTACTTTTTCCTTGCTGTTTGCCAACTACTTAAATTATAATTTTAAACAATCAGTGAATGATTTAGAAAGTTGATGAAATGCAAAAAAACCTTTTAGCGTACCTAAATAGAAAGACTCATTTAATCAAATTTTAATGATGTTTCTAACTTTGCAAAACCATTTGCGTACCTATAGAAAAAGTTATCCATTGAAGAGAGGACAAAGGGAGGGAAAAATGAAGCGTTTCCCTCTAAGATGTGACGGCTGTTATTTAGTGGGTATCGCATTCGTTAGACTAACTTTCTTTTATGACACTCCAGCATGTGCTTAAGCCTTCTTTGCGTAGGCTTTTACCTATGCTAATAGGCCAAATTGAACCTTTACTAATGTGGCACTTTGGCCTTTTTACTTTGGAAGGAAAGAAGTGAATAAATCTTGTTGGATCACTCTGCTTTCCGTCGGACAGAACGAAAGTACTATTTAAAGTTCCAAAATAAAACATTTTAATTTATTAAATTGTTAATAAACGCAAGAACCCAAATGGGTTTAGTAATCAAAAAGACATTTGAATTTTTGAATATGGGGCTGTGAACAGGCAGACATACACAGGGCTATACGAATGTATGATCGAAAGAACGTTGAGCCTCGTGAAACCCCGATGACGAATAAAAGTTGATTTTACTCAAAGTTCTCAATAATAAACTATCTTTAATTTTAAAAAATGAGCTTCTTATTTGCAAGCCTTTACTTGTCTCCTTATGGACTCGTTATTATTTCAGGATTTAATCGGAAATACTAAGGTTTATCTATCCTAAAAATTTCGACAATCAAGGGAAAAATTTCATTTTACAGGAAAATTAAAATAAGTAAGCTTTCTGTTTCCGTTTTCCAAAAAGTGGACTAAAACGCATAAATAATAATTCATAAATTGCTTTTATAAACAAAAATTGTCTAGAAATCAATTTCAAGCCAGTTTTTGCATAAAAGTTTACCTAAGAGGACTTTAAAACGTAGAATATCATTTACTAAATCAGATAGTTACAAAGAATTTAAAAAAGATTAATGTTACAACTTTTAATACAGTCGAAAGTATCATTCATACTCATACGTATAGCCACAGTTGATATCAACGAAATATTTATTAGACGTGCCAATAGATTCCTTCTTTTCAACACTAAGACAAAATTCCTACAAACAAAACGCCTCCTCATTCAAACCATCTAGAAGAAAATAAAAGATCACGAATTATCGGTGAGATTAAAACAACGTCAAAAATATTGATCGACTTTACTTTTGTTTGAAAAAGCGCATAGCTGCAGCGGTGGAAATGAATATTAAGAAAAGTCAGCCTTTATGAACTTTTCTGTCAGGAAATGGTTAAACGGAAGAGCATCAATGCTTAGAAGAAGTGGAAAGAAACTTTCAGTTTTCAAACTCGAACAATAAAATTGCGGATTGGCAACAAAGAAAATTTTAACATAAAAAATTTTGAAAAATATCTTAAAGAACGGAAAATGAGATCCAGAATATGTGTTTGGAGGTAGAAAAACAAATATTAAATCGTCATGCAACTAAGATACGTGAGCCACGATTTCAACGAGTTAATATGAGTCAATATGATTTTACCAATTAGCAAGCCAATTAATAAAATTGAAATCTAAAATTCTCAAAATGAAGTTGAAATTTTGATTTGTAAACCATTATCTGTAGAATTGGAAGGGGGATAACAAATTCGGAAAAAAAATATTGTGAATTAAAAAGTCAAGTTGAAACCTGCGTGTTTACAGTCCCAAGCACGAGCCTGCCCTGTTACTCTACAAAGACATGGAAACAGGTTTTCGTTAATTAAATTATTTGCCGAAACAACTTAATATACTCCGGACTCTTTGTGACTAGATTAGGAAGAAAAACTAATTGATGTTAGCATGAAATGGAAAAAATTACGAGTTATCACAAAACTAAATATTTTAAAAGATAAGATAAACAAAGTATCTCTTCATGGATACAATCGAAGTATATCTGTAATGGAATATACAAATCAAAATATCTTGAGTGGCTTTAAAAGAAAAAGTTTAAAAAATTGATGAACGGCCCATTCGTTGAAGTATTGATTATTTTTTCCTCACGTTGGTAGAAGCGATCATGACATCCATTCATAGGAAAGACCACCTTTATTGCCTAACCTGTGTAAAAGTATTTATTTCCAATCACCTAAAGCCATCACCAAGAATTTGTCTTTGTAAAGTAGGTACAAAATTGATAAATTGTCAGACACCCCCCCCCCCGCCCACCTACTTTTTGGAAATATCAAATAACAAATTACCATGCTTTTCAGCTCATGGCAAAGCTAAAATGGATATTAAAAAAAGATTGCAGTTGCCCAACATGATTGAGTTTTCCCTTAGTTCTGTTAAGAACTCTGGGTAAAATACTTAAGAAAGCCTAATGGCGAAGGTCATTTAGAAAAGCGTTTTTAAAGCTAAAGTTGGGTTGGGAGAATCATTATGTAGTTCCTCTAATGAGAGACTCAAATTACCCCACTCTCAATATTACCCCATCTTTATCAGTGCGCTTGCTTGTTGTGTTCCAACGGAAATCGATTCTGCGAACTTTGACTTCACAAAGTCAGTAAAAGAATTACATTTTAAAGTTAGGAGAATGGATGCCGCAGAAAGTTCTGATAATCATTATGTTTCAGATTATTAGTAATGCCCCTAATATACACTTTACTATTCACATGAAACGACTGCCTAGTTAATATAAGATGTGAAGTGGAAATGAATTAAATCTAGAAAATTAAGGTAAAATGCATCAGTAATGCAGTTGAATTTGTTTATATTCATAACTGTTGCAACAGGATATGACATTTGACATTTAGCCCCTTTACTTAAGGTTCAGGAATATTGGTTTAAGTATGAAGAATGCAATGCCGATGGATTAGTCGAAAGATCTGACAAGTACTTTTGGTTAGTTAGCTGATTAAACTGAAATGAACGAAAAAATATAGTCCCATTCTCCGGTTATATCAATAGACACTTTCATGTACTCTCCGGTTTCTTATTTTCAATAAATTGACACCACAAATTTGCTGTCTCTGGAGTGAAGGCCTAACTATCCCAGATTTTGCCGTTAGAAACTTAACACTAAAGATAACAAATTTAGTAAAAATTTGAATTAATAGAGGCGCGTAACAGTTCAATCTAAAGTAATCTTTTTCACTATCTAAGTGAACTCTCATTTTGGATCGCTTATCAGCCTTAATCCATTGTCTTTCAATCGCCATCTGCTCGTTATATAATATATTTTTTGATCTCCAATCTGATAATCAATATTTAAAATATTAGACTTTACCCAGCTACCCATAGTGATCTCAAGCCTGACATCTGCTTCCCCACCCGCCTCCATCCTTCCTCCCTTGCATTAATCACCATCCTAACGTCACTGCCCTCTCATCTTTCAGCAGTGCTGTTAGCAAGTGTAAAATGTGTGCTAATTTAGAAGTTTTCCCAATTCTTCATTAGCTATTTCTAATATAAGGGATCATAGGGTGCGCGATAGACTTACCTCCACGTGGTGCACCCTGGACAACGTATCTTCGTACGGCAAAAAAAGTCTATCACTCAGCATTTGATTTGACTTCGATTTAGTATGATTAGCTTGAAAAAAGGCTATAAGAGAAATCGCTCTCGTCAGGGCGAATCACAACGTCTTCAGATCCTCCAGTGGAATGCTGGAGGGATGTCACAGGACAAAAAGATCCAAGTACAGAAAATCCTACAAACCTATGATGTAGACATTTTCACAATTATGGAAGCAAACATTTCGGATGGCAAACTGAAGTACTACCAATTCCCAGGTTACACCCTGTACCTTCTACCTAAATACCGGCAAGTTGCAAGTGGAATTCTAACTGGAGTAAAAGAAGGCCTCATCTCACACTACGATCTAATCAAGAGTATGGGCTCGACACAAGACATATGTGAAATAATCAGATTAAATTTTTGGAATATTCAAAACCACTTCAAGGTATATGCAGTCTATAATCCACACCAGAATTGTCCCAACTTTGACTTTCTGAACATCTCACACAAAACTGTAGTATTAGGAGACTTCAACTCCCATTCCATCAGATGGGGCTACAGGGATACAAACATAGCTGGAAAGGAAATCGAAGACATGCTAAACAGCAACCCTCTGGAACTTATTTATAGCAATGAGGAT
>UZAE01001908.1:0-11071 GCA_900617975.1 Rodentolepis nana
CTCACCCTATACCATATTCGACTACTTTCACAGTACTCACCTCACCTTTGTTCTACCTTTGTGTTTGTCTCTTACATCTTTGAAACACTCTTCTGTTCCCCCCACCTCGACTTTTTTTCAATTTGATGTTCCTTCCCCTCTGTGAAGCCTGAAGTCAACTAAAGGACTAATGATAACCATCAAGACGCCTGCCATTTGATATAAATAAATAAAAATAAATTTTACTTATCACGACTGAAATAGGGAGAACTTGGTAATCCGATATTCTGCATGAATAAGGCATGAGGTTTTATGCGAACATCAAGTGTTTGTAGACGCGCGATGTGGGGAGTACAAGATGATTGGAACCTTGGAGTCAATTCTATTTCTCACTTGAAATTCTTATACAGTCATCCATATAAATTGCATTACGCCATAGGCCAAAAACTTCAACTGGATGGCATTATTATTGGATTGTGAAAATACCAGAAATCATGAGTGTTTTATTTAGTAATCTGTGGTTAAAATGATTGTTGATTAACAGACCACTGATAAATGTACATTTTCCACTGCCCAACTTGGGTTGTTAACGAATTTGGAAATGGCTTTTCCCAATAAAGCGACATATCACAACAAGAACGCAAAATCACTCGTAACGACCTGGAGATTGAAAGAACTAGACATTTGACAATTGGTTGGTTTGAAATATCTTCAAGACACAGTACCAAACCCTATGGGTCTAAATGTTAATCATGGAATATCTCATTTACTGTTGACTCATTAAAGTTCAGTTCCATGTCTACTAATTGTCATTTCCTCTACTCATAAAAGAAAGGAATCTACTTATATTCCAATTTGTAAGTTCGATCATTCATTCACAAAGCTCTCACATCAATCAAATGGAGAATCTTGAGAGACGGAGTTGAATTCTTAACTCGCAGAAACATTAAAACCAATGCTATAAAAAATATATTGTATATTTCCCATTGAGAAAATAACATTTCCATCATTTATATCTGTTGATTTATTTGCGTCTTATTATTGGCCAATTTGTGTACTTCAATGCCACCAACCAAATTGATTTTGATTTGTTGCACGTTTTATTCTACCTCCATATGGATGAAGTGGGACATCGGGTTGGCATACATCGCACAATTTACCTTCTCTACATTTACGTGTATCACGGCGCCGCCTCCACTTATATCAGGATGCGGGGTGTGCGATAGACTTACCTCCACGTGGTACACCCTGGGCAACATATACTCATACGGCAAAAAAGTCTATTAACTGGCAGTTGACTTCTCACTTCAAACTACCATCATCTCACTCTATGCAATATTCGACTATTTCCACAGTACTCACCTCACCGTTTTTCTTCCTTTATGTTTGTCTCTTACATCTTTGAAACACTCTTCTGTCCCCCCCCCTCTCGACTTTTGCACTTTGATGTTCCTTCCCCTCTATGAAGCCTGAAGTTAACTAAAGGGCTAATGTTAACCATCAAAACGCCTGCCATTTGATATAAATAAATAAATATTTTGGCTAATTCTTGTATCTAATGCAAATTGAAATGAATAAAGTAAGCCTTTCTGGCAAAAGTTGTGTTTCAAATGGAGAAGAATTTGAAGCACGCATACATGACCAGCTTTAGCTTTCGTAAAAAAATTTAAAAATAAACTTAATTTAAATTCCAAAAGGAGTAGCTACTTTCAAATGTTCCACCCCTATTCGTGTCTATTAGGATAAAAGTCATCAAAGTATCCCAAGCTCAAGTATAGCTACTCTTATGATCTAATTGAGGTTGTCTTAGAGATACCACCTCCCAACTCGAATGACCTTAAAGTGCAAATGGATTCAACAACTCTTCCCCATTCAAAATGACACGAGTTAAGAAGGGAAGTTCCAAAAAGATCTTTATTCATTTATTTATTAAAGAGCTTATCGGAACTCATTGGCAATTTGGGCGACTTTCTGACACCAGTGGGACATTTTTCAAACCTTCTGAATTATGTTGTTGCTTCTTGCCTCATAAATCAGGCAAGCGTTGCAAGGTTCATATACAGCTTATTTATTGTCGGCTGTTGAGGCTGAAAGCTTACTTGCTTTTAAGATTCAGGAATTCAGGACATTTAAAAGGTTGCGAGTGACATGTTAGTTTAGGGCATTTACCGTTTCTCCATTGGCAACCGCCCTTCCAACACATGTACACTGAGATTTGTGGATCTTATTTTACTTGAAAGAGGGGACGTACGTAAGGAAGCTTTGACTGGGAAGCTAACTTTTGTTACTTCTCGTACTTCCTCTGAGTGAATGGATTAGCACCATGGCCTCCGACTTACCAGATGAGGAATTCGGATCATTTCATTGAAACTACGCCTTGGATATGCATCCACAAAAATATTACACAACGCATATTAAGCAACCCTATTCATTTTCATTGCGATTTCATTAGTCAGTAGTATTATCCAAGCTTATTTTTGGCAAAATCGATAGGAGTGGCTGCCCATAGCGCTAGCTGCAACTGCCTTGGTGCATTAGTCCTCCCTCTGGAAAGTGGCTTTTGGCCAAAAAGTCAAATTTTGACGGGGAGGTAAAGAGTGTTGCTTCTTCTTCCCCTCCTTCTTTTTCCCCTTCAGGCAAAAGCCATTATTGCAACAAAAATAGAGATAAAGTGCTATTTAATTAAGAGTGAATTTTCCCAATGTTTGGCCGACCTTGACTCAGTGAGATATATAATTTGCTGTTAAGTCAACGAATCCCCGGTAGAAAGATTTCATTTTGAAATGTTGTCGTATTAAGGAAAGTGCTTTCACATATTATTTGCAGCAGTAAATATCTTCAAAAAATTTTAATGTTATGGGAAGGCATTTTTTCATGTTATTTTGAGCGGGAGCAAGGAATAATAAGATGGAAAGAAATGACCTGGGGATTCTGGAGACCGGATGAAACCGAGTATTCTTATTTTGTCGACTTTCCTTGACATCGTCTCCATCTCCACATAGGACAAAGCTAATTATCATTTCCTTCCGAATGTGCCCAAAACATGGCTTCACCGTTAAATATTAAATAGTATAAAGGAGGAAGGGGAAAGTCCTTAACTGCAGAACTGAAATATTTCTCCTCGATTTAATTGTAGTGGACGGCGTAATTTTTAATTACTTTCTCTAAGAACAGTTGACCTTAAATTAATTTTGCCGTAGGACTTTTATTCTGAACAGATGTGACCTTCTGGTGGGCTAAAGGGGTGGTAATATCCATTAGTGGGGGGTGTGCGATAGACTTACCTCCACGTGGTGCACCCTGGGCAACGTATACTCATACGGCAAAAAGTCTATTAAATGACAGTTGACCTCTGACTCCAAACTTCCATAACCCCACTGTATGTCATATTCGACGCCTTTCACAGTACTCATCTACCCTTTTCTCTGCCTTTGTGTCTGTCTGTCTGTCTGTTACATCTGCAAATTGCTCTTCTTTCCCCCTGTCGAATTTTTCTCACTTTAATGTTCCTCCCATCTGTGATGCCTGAAGTCAACTAAAGGGCTAATGATAACTATCAAAATCCCTTCCAAAATAAAGTTATATTCTCCATTGAGATAATGGTAAAAGTCAATTTCATTCTTCTTAAAAATATTTATTTTGAAGATCTAACAAAGACCTTTAATTAGGAATAAGCAACCATGGTCTAATGAATGCATATTTCAATAAAAATGCTTTTTACCTGAAGAGAGCGAATATGATTTCGGCGCACTTATCAACAGTTTTGTCCTTTAATTGATGGTCTGCACATCTTGCATTTGGCATTGGTGAACAAGTGCTTTCTCATAATATCCTGCCAAAATGTCGGGTCTCTGGCCAAACTACATCAATCATTCCAATCTTGTTATGATCTTGTTTCGACTTCAAAACTGGTAAGTGAGTAAAAGAGACCACTTAATTAGAATTCCATCCGGAAATAAGATCGTCAAAGGAAAATTGGGGGCACGATATCACTCTTAGCAATATGTACTGCCGGATGCAAGCTGCTCAATGAATGAAAAGGACATTCAATGTAAATAGTAATCACTGAGACTGAAGAAGGATCTAATAAGCTGTAGATAATTATAAAATCTAAGAGGCATCCCTCCAATGCACTGCCATCGGTTACCTTCGCGCTAACCAGCAAAAGAATTTCGTTCGAATTATGAATGACATTTCCATTTTCTTTTAAATACCGTAATAATGCCAACATTTCAACAATTGAGTGACAAAAATTATCCCATCAAATCTTGGCATGAAATTGTTTGGGACGCAAATAGCTCCGTCTTAAATGTTATTCGAGCTGACTGTGCTATTTTTTTATTGCTTAGCCTGTAGCGGATTGCTACTTTATTAAAGCCTGACTGACTCAGAAATCTCTGTGGCAGACTCTCCTACATTAAGCTAGACTCCCAGAACCAGCTAAGCAAAAGCCCAGGGAGCTACTCATGATCAGGATGGGGGATTAGGTTAAACAGAGGTTGATGATTAGTCACTGTTTGTACGGTCGCTGCATACAGAGTTGTACGGCCGCACCTCCCAATCCTGGCGAGCAGACATGCAGGCATGCGATGACGCACAGAGCGATAACGTGTCCCACAAGCCTAATCGCTTACCTATTATTATGAGTATGAGAATTAAACACAAAAATAATTATGTATAAATATGTGGGTAAGTTGGCACAATAAAACGAAGTAGATCCAGAAGAGCATAGAACTACCTTCCAGAAATGAATGGGTACTGGATCACAGCTTGTCCACATTTCAGTTTCCTGGTAGATATGCATTTCAAACTAATAAAAAAATCGAAACGAGCATGAATACCGTCGAGTAAATGCATATGATAGCGAATTTAGGTATTTCTTTTGCGTTGGCAATACTCTAATAAATGTATACAACCAAACGCAGAGAAATATTTGTAACCAAGATAATATTTTTCATTGCACGGTATCGCGTGAAAGTAAACTTTGGTTAAGTAACCCAACAGTTACAAAGATTAAGCACTTCTGTGAAGTTAATAAAAGTGGAGGAATTAGGGAACTTCTTGTTAACGTAATAAATATACGAGTTAATGAAGAGCAACTTCAATAAGTTGAACTTGATGAAAGTATTGAATAAACTATGATGAGGATTTGAGGTAGTCAGAGGTGAGTTCAAGCAAGTGTACAAGCAGAGAATAAGAGCTCACATGAGTCACTCTCAGGGAAGTGCTTGATGGTATGAGTGGTGATGTGTACTTTTAAATGAAGGGAGGCAGTTCTAGATAAATAAAAAGCAATTTTGCAAAAAAAATCAGGAAGCTATTCGTTATGGCCATATCATAAGTTAACAGTAGTTGAACTTAATTCTGACTTTGAAGAGGCATTTGGGCCTAAAAAACTACACTGAACCACTTCAAATTTCGATTCCAAACGTGACTAAAACACGTGGAGGCTTCTTAGTTCTAAATGTAATTACATTTTCTCTTGTTAAATTTGGCTACGAAAAGATATGCCTTGTTGTAACGTGGATTTGATTAATCTTCGGCGTAAACGTGCACTATACGTATTTGGCACCTAGGTCTACACTATCATCTAGCCTTATTTGCAATTATATTCAGATCAAAGTGTGAAACATAAGTATGCCTTGAGTGCATAGTTTCAAATTCCTTGTGCCTTCCTGTCTAGGGATAAAGTTCTTTCAATGCACTGCTAATTTGCTGTGTAAAAATGTCCTCATTAGCCTAACTGCACTCCTCATCTATGAAAGAGCGTGAAATGAGCGATCGTTCAATATAATAAATTAATATTGATGTCATGAAGCTGTCAATATACTTAAGACTCAAGCGAATGAAATTGAGCTTCGAAAAGACTTGATATTGCTAAATTAATTATATCACCAATGAAAATAGGGACGAGTTATTGTTTACATAATTATAATGACGTTTTTCTCCAGGCACATTTGACCCCACTTCACCCCTCACTGTACTAATTTGCCGCATCGCCTGGCGTTATCCCCTGAGCAAAACGCGTAAAGGTTTATTTTAATCTCGTGGTCGGTAATAAAATAGTAATATGAGCCCCGCGAGATTTATTCCAGCTAATGTTCATTCGTCAGTAGATTTTGAACTCATTTTAATTGTTATAAAAGTGTACCAATCCTCCACTTATCTAAAATAGTGTCTATTTCACTGTTCACTCTCAAGGCCCTAAATTTGTAGAGAAGGGAATTGGACATAGGCAGCATATGATGCCCACTTGTATTTTACCACGAAAAGTGCAAGCATCGGTTTAAACAAGATATGAAAAATTATTGGGACCTCCCTAAGCTGTAAATTTGTGACCATTGTTATTCGTATATACCCACTCAGGCATCTTTTAATTAAGATGGCATCTACCATCTTGAACGAGGACTCGCTGAAATCGTCCAGTTTACTAAACAATTATATTTAAATGGACATCAATATTGTAGGTAAACAATATTAAATGTGGTTAATTTGTTTTCCACTCTGTTCAGAAATGAACCTGATCACGATTGGTTCATTGCTTTGCTTCTATGAGACTATCAAGGCCACATAGCTGTACTTTTAAATGATCTCTTAAACCTCAACTAGATTCAAAGAGCAAGACAAATGAATGCATTTTACTTATGAGGGGATAGTCATAAAGAATTTGTGTAGAAAAATTATAGCTTTTGAATGATACTCGCTACAGAAGAATATCTAAATTAGGTCGTTTGCTAAGATTTTGTTAGATTTTTTGGATGTTTAGACTGCTTTACCCCATTATTACTTCACAAGGTGGATTTAATTTAATCATTAGGAATACAATGAAAAAAGTCTGATATGCGAAACCAAATGCAATTGCTTTAACTGGTATTTTATATTGTTTGAACTCTATTTAGTTGCAATAGCTAATCACAAAGTGACCTTCCTCTTCATACTATGTTGCATAATAGTTGCAATATAATCTGTCAAATATATGAATTTCAAAATTCACAATTTGGAATTTATTTAATTAATTGCCAATTTCATTCAATTAATTTATGCGATCGATCCTATCAAAAACTTACTTCCTGCGATACAAATTTCATGATTCACAAACTTTAAAGCTACACTTAATGTCCACTTTCGCGATTTCTCGTCCATATCTTCTCAACCTTAGCAACGAAATCTAACACAATCTTAATTCCAATTAGAAAATGTCAATAATAACTAAGGACATTAGATAAGGTCACCTTCCAATTATAAGAGTAGATTATCGGCTGTTGTCTTCAGATTCACCTATTAGCCCAAAATGGATTTTCCCTGTCAACTTCTGGTAAATGCACATTTCCTCTGAAAAATTTAATGCACAAAACTACGCATGAACTTGTAACAACTGCCATTTTTTCGAGTGATAAACTGACAAACATTCTTACCAAATTCTAGACAGAAAATTCTGTCATTTTCGGTCAAGACAGCAGGCGCTTAAAGGTACTTTCAAATAAGTCATTTCTTCGTGTTGAGTACTTCGGAGCCCTCACATTTGATTATAATATTGTATATTTTTGCCTAAATTAAGTATGAAGAGCAATACACTGGAAGGAAACTCAAACAAAGCAGAATGAATATGGTTTCAGTCAGTTGCTTCATTGGGAAGTTATTATTTATTGGCAATGTTAGGGCTACTTATTGCTGAAAAAATACCCAGCTCGGAAAAAGCCTGACGCATAACTAGGGTTTAAATTAACACCTGTGCTGTGTGGTTAGTGAAGTGATAAACTTCCGTTTTTTTGGGTCCACAGTCACGACGTGTGTTATTGAGCCAAGAACTTCGATTCACGCATTCTTGTGGCCTTGTCTGTTTATATTTGAGACGACCAAAATATTACTGCGCGATAAGAAGCGGAATTCGACTTGGCTGAATCGCGTTCTTCTAATAAATGTAGTTAATTGAAATGGGTTCCATAGTATTTCACACTGACTATCTTTAGCAAACGAAAAGGAGGAGTGGCCGAGGAAAGGAATATTTGGGGTTACCAAATCAAATAAACTTTCTTAGTTCCTGATGCATAATGCAATCAAATTTGTTACGAAAGTCATAGTTAAACAACTCTTTAACAGTTCAATTTCTTCCTAATCCATTCGAGATCGGAAGCTAAGCTCCATCTTAACATGGAGGTACTAATTTTTGCTTAAACTTAGAAAAAAGCTTTACATTGTAAACTTTACTACCCAAATACATTTTATTTCTATATTTTAGCAATGTCTTAATACGAGATTATTTTTGCATTCGAGTGGTTGATTAATCCGGGTGCAATCTCTGAACTTAAGACTCTTCTGATCAAGACTTACTTCAGGATCTGGATTTCTGCTTTTTACTCGACTCCGCACCGCAGCAACTCAGCTAAGTTCACTGGGTTATTCCGCGCACCCATCCACCTCTCTCGCCTCTTCATCGTAACCCATCTTTTATCTAAACCACCACCTTTTCCTCAAACTTCACTTTCCATTGACTGCTTTTAGCCTTAGGAATAGTCTCTGACAAAAAAATCGAAATCATGCTTTCCTCTCTGTTCAGGAGATGCAATATTGATATGCATATACTGTCATTGAGAAGTAACAAGGAAATAGAGAAGATACATAATTTGTGTTATTATTGATAGCCTCTATATTAAGTCGTCATGATTTTTACATTCAGTCAAATGGTCTCCCACCTCCACAGTATGCTAGGCATTTGACAGGCTCTTCAACATTAGAGGACCACATAAATGTAGTGTAATGGAGACTTGTATGAAAATGTGCAGTCACATATGTGCTTAATTTGGCATGAATAAGTACAGTATAATTAAAGAAAATAGATTAATTGACATAATAGAACAACTTTTTTAATAATTATTATTGCGATATGATTTTTAAAATATGTTTCTTGAGAAGAATTGGAAGGGTAACTAGGCAATTTTAGTAGAGGTACCAAGATTTCAGCAGACCACCTCGAACTTCAGATTACCTTCCTTGAGAATTTTGAGGAAGTTCGGTTGGCATTTACCTTTCAGGAACAAATGAGGTTTGCGAAAGTTTGAGAAATCAAGCACGTAGCAAATGGGGTGCATGATCAATTTTGATGCCGCATAAACTGTTGGAGCATGATGAGTTATCCTCTCGTATACTTGAATACAACATAGTCGTAGAGTAGAAAAGGAATTTCTGTTGAACTACCTTCAATTAAAAATAAATTTCGTCGCTTCAATTAGTTTGTCATTCAATTTAACTTCTCTCTTATATTCTAGACCTGTTTGGCCTGAGGTAAGAGCTAGTGAAATTTCGAACAGGAGTTTGTCACATCCTACATAAAATATCAGGAAAAATTGTTCTATTTAGGAATCGATATCGTTCAAAAATGTGTATTCAAATAGGGTAGATGTTCATTTATACGAATCAAAAGCAATTTGCTTTTAATTTGACAAACCTCGCACGAAAAGCCCATTTACACTCTTGCTTAATAACTCAATGCATTTTATTCGACTGCCGTATTGACAAAAATCATAAATTAGAAATAAATTATTAAATTAGATCATGAATAGCACATTCAGCAAAGGATTTCAAGGTCGTTAAAATATCAAAGAAAATATGTCTCGAGTGTTAAACATTAAAAAGAATTAAAACATGTTCTAGTAAGTTCAACTACGGAGGTGAAGGATAGAAAATATCAGCATGTTTATCCATATAAAGAGAGTATAATAAGTTGTGAATTTTTATGTACTTCTATGGAAATTCAATGCAATAATAAATAATTTATAAAATTTTATTGAAATCGTAGTGTAGACCCATAACCCAGCAGCAACTTCAACTAGTAGTAATGACATTTGCAAATGGTTTTTTGATATTAATTTTCATCGCCAATTAAATTAGAGATGCCAGAATTACGGTTTGTTTGTGTTTCAAACATTAATTGATACTTCTTTCGCTTCCATAACTGTGTCCTTTCCAAACGGTGAAGAAGTTTTAGAAGCACATTCGTTATTAACGACACCAGCATCTCATCTCCTTTTAGTCTGGATGGGTCAGGAGAGCACAGGGAAAACTTGAGTTGGTGCCACTGCTGAGGCAAAGTCCGCCTCACATCATTCCAAGTCTTGAAAGAAATAAGCAGAAATCAGACTGACCCACAACACATTCCCTATGGATTCATTACTGTATTAAACCAAAATGCCACCGAAGGAGTTACTTAACAGGGTCGGTCAAATTATGCTAGTTAAGGGACACAGAACTAATGGCCTCGCCAAATGCTAATGAGAATGAGAGGAAACTGGTTGTAATATTTAAGGTGAATGAAGATGTGTTTTAAAAAGTTAATCGATATTGCGTTCTTCGTCATTTAAGAGATTAAGTTGAAAAATCATAATTATTTGATCATTAACAAAAGCACAACAGGTGTGATTGTCAAGATAGTTGGGGTCTAATTTTGGTTTATTTAAAGTTCTGATAGTCGCTTATTGATTGGAAATCACAGCACTCACATCGCGATTTATGACCTTCCAATTTACTTATTCATGCAGTCTTTGGCTTATAAAGCATATAATAGTTTAGTCAGATAGTACAATAGTGTAGGGTAAATATTTATTTATATCAAATGGAAGGCGTCTTGATGGTTATCATTAGCCCTTTAGTTGACTTCAGGCTTCACAGAGGGGAAGGAACATCAAATTGAAAAAAGTCGAGAGGGGGGGACAGAAGAGTGTTTCAAAGATGTAAGAGACAAACACAAAGGTAGAACAAAGGTGAGGTGAATACTGTGGAAATAGTCGAATATTGCATAGAGTGAGGTGATGGTAGTTTGAAGTGAGAAGTCAACTGCCAGTTAATAGACTTTTTGCCGTATGAATATATGTTGCCCAGGGTGCACCACGTGGAGGTAAGTCTATCTCACACCCCGTGTAGGGTAAATATTTAATTCCACGTTTTAATTATTCAAAATACCTTTCAAGCTACCTTTATAAAAAATCGGGTGGAGGCAAATCCAAGGTCATAATAAAATTCCAATGGGTGTCTCTGGCGCGCCCTAGCAAATGAATAGCAGTTGTCCCAAGTAGACGCGAGTGCCGATTCTTCCTTT
>UZAE01001909.1:0-11067 GCA_900617975.1 Rodentolepis nana
CCCCCCCCTGTGAAACCTGAAGTCAACTAGAGGGCTAATGATAACCAACAAGACGCTTGCCATTTGATATAATAATAATGATAACTTAACACACTCTTGGCAGATTTGCAACATTTTCGCAGAAAGATCACTTGAACCAACACAATTGGATCCTCATTTGTGTGAAATTATCCAATGGTCGGATCATTGCGAAGCTTCCTTACATTTTCCCATTACCTTTGATTTTATCATGCCATTTCGTGTGTCCTGACAATTGTGTAAATGTATATTTGTGAGTTGTTCGCTTTTTTTCTAGAATGTGTTATGAAAAAAATGTAAAACTGATATCATTTTTGTTCGAGATTTTGTGGCCAAAATAACTCCAATGCGTTCAATTTCGTGGAGCCCCTAGTGTAGTTCGTAATCCCAGGCGAATTTGGTCTCTTATTGCAATGTATGCCAATGGTAGTTTTTGCGGCTTTGTCATTTTGGGTCAAGGAATCTAGCTTAATGCCACACATTACTGGCCCATTATGCGATGAAAGTGTTCTTTTTCACATTTCAAAAATTTAAAGGATCGAAACTTTAAGAATCGGAGATTCATTTGGCTCCAACGATAAGTTGAAATCATAATGCAAAGTTTTATTCTACATCTGAAATCAAAAAATAATAAAGTATATTTATTATACAGTTAAATTAACATATAAATGAAAATAATGATGCATATTGTTGATTAAAACAGGCCTCATTGTGCGACTTCCAGGGAGCTGTTAATCGTCCACAAGATTATGATTCACTTACTAGTGTTCGAGGGTCATCTGAATTCACACTTATAGAGGAGCATGTGTAATGGTAAAGAGCTCCTCTATTCACCACTCCTCAAATATGCGGAAATGGTCAAGTCCGCAAAACTATGCCCGCGTATTGATTGATAACAGTTAATTTTCCTCTTAAGTTCAAACGCATTTGCTCTCATCCTCTTGTGTAAATCAAAACCCCACACATCTTCCAAGCTCGTATGTTCAAAGTCGATTAACTTAATGAATTTGAAGTGGGCACCCATAATTTGATGAAAAAGGTTTTCAGAGACTACTTTGAGAAATGGACATTTTATTAACAGAATTCTTGTAAATATCAATTCGGCAGCGTTTTTCAGCTTCAGAGTAGTGGTAATTTGTTGAAGAAGTTATATTCTACTGAGGTGGGGCTGCTTAGTCTCAAATTTCTTAAGTAATATTACTCTCTAATATAATATCTGTATCATTTAACGAAGATAGAAAATTATATTCCAAATTCATGGCTAAAAATTAGGTCATAGCATTTTAATATCATTTATTATGCTTAAAGCAATCGAATCTTTTTCAGGTCACTTCGCTTCAAAAGGACAAGTGTACATCAGAGGTTTCAGTCCTCATTTCTGATGGGCACCGATTATTACCTTCGAACCTATCGTTAATTCTTCAATAAAATCCAAGTCAACGGTAATGATTATCAAGTAATCTACAATGCTGAAAATATTTGCTGTTACTTAAGCAAAATTCTTGCCAAGAATGGCCAATTATTGCATGGGATTTAATTAATTACAATGCTCTGAAAAATAGCAAAAAGGAATGGGTGATATAGTAATCATTTCAAATCAGAGACCGCATATGCAAATTGAAAAATTTGGATCTTTTTAGTACCTTCTGTTAGGGATTTTCTAGAGAATACTTTTACTGTTTGCTGTATCATATTAAGGTGATAGTAGCAACTCTGCAGAAAATTCTTGTAAGGTAATTCCGAGAAAAGTCATGAGCTCAAAATAAATACCTTAACATTTTTTCAATAATAATACCTTTTGTAGCACATAAAGCAATTATTAACAGATTGTCAGTGTCCTCTTATACTATTCGCATTTTTTTATTCTTATATCATTGAGAATTCTGGTTATTACGTGAAAAACACTATTAATTTTTACTTGATTTAAATTGCGAGAGTTCATGAGGAGAGTTTTTGGTAAATGAGTTTACTTTTGGCTTTCTACATAATATAATTTATCACAAACAGCTGACTCTTAAAATATCTATGGCCTTAGCCTATTGGGCGCACTAGCTTATCCGATCATTTACGTGTTGTGATGTTAAGTGGTATGTAGGGTTCTTTTTCTTTACTTCTCAGGTATTTGGTGGGTGGTGTTTTTATGGGGATCGGCTTGTAATGCAGTGATTTACGGAATCGCTATGATTATATCTATTGTCAATCTAAGAGCCCACAATCGTGCCAGAATTTATTTTCCCTGTTTGATGCTAATAATGGGTTTAATCAGTACTTTTACCGTTCTCCTTACATCATGTAAGTTTATTTAAACGCGTATGTTATATCAGTGAATGGAGTACCTGTTTCTGCCTAAACGCCATCACAGCATTTCGTTTCATTTTAGCCTTAATCGTTGCTTTCATTTTTGTCTCAATGGCCCTTCCGTTCAGTCCTTTTAATGGATTCATTTGTGGCTGTCTCTGCTCCATCATATTATTTGTCTTTTCTATTGCTCGCTTTCCATCGACTCTTTGACTTAAATCGGATATTTTCTAGCTTTAACGCAATTTTGTCGGTTTATTTATGCTGTATTGTAAATATAACTTCGGAAACAAATAAATTTTTCTACTTTGGGCACTAGGATCGTTACCTGAAGCTAACTATCTTTTTGTTCTCTCAGGTAATGAGTCGATGCCAGGGATTTTCCCTATTTTTCACAAGTCTATTGGTAATATTTTTGGCCTATTCCCTCAATTGGTTTTCTATCTCTCTTCCTCGCTTTTTCGAATTTGACGAAAATGCAATCTATGGAATTGTTTTCGACGCTGGCAGCACCGGTTCAAGGGCGCGTATCTACAAAGTTCTTCGCAACTCTTCAGGTATGCCATTAACTACTCGCTGTACACTTCCCGGGGTTTTCCAGAAATTCGCCCAGAGCGATTAAGCGGAAAATTGCATGTAATGAAACTATTTTTGGATCCATTGGCACTTATTCGGATGTGCGTGCCTTTAGAAAACCCTGGTATATAGTTTCCCTTAGTGTTCTACACTGGAAACGGGCTACCCTATTGACCTTTTCGAACAAGCAATTTGGCTAATGCGCTATAGTAGAATAGTGGATTTCAGTGCTTGATATTGAGTTTGTAGAATAAGAGTGTTTCTTTTTATTATGTCTCTTCAATATAAGTTGTTATGCTATTTTAATCTTAAATTTATTTATTTATTTCAAATGGCAGGCGTTATGATAGATATCATTAGCCCTTTAGTTGACTTAAGGCTTCACAGAAAGGAAGATGAACATCCAAGTGGTAAAAAGTCGAGAGGGGGGAGAATAATGATTCACAGACGTAAAAGAGACAGACAGACACAACGGTAGAAAAAAGGTGAGTTGAATACTGTGGAATTATTCGAATATGAAATGCAATGGGGTCATGGTAGTCTGAAGTCCGATGTCAACTGCCGATTAATAGACTTTTTTGCCGTATGAGTATACGTTGCCCAGGGTGCACCACGTGGAGGTAAGTCTATCGCACAACCCTTTATTTGTACATAAATTAATTCTAAACCAGGTCAATCAAGGTCTAGTTAGTGGACCCGTCTAATCTGGTTTGTTCTCCATCTTTTTTTCTGTATCATATGTATATCAATAGGTGTATTACATGTGATAGCAGTGGCCTTTGTTGTATATTCAACTATTGTAATGGCCAATGGTTTATGAGAATCTTTTGCGTGTCTTCGCGCCAGATTACTATCACAAAGTATGGTTTAATGCTGGCGCATCATTAAATCTTGCATGATTATCATTTCGAAGGAACTATTCCAGGTCATCCCTACATTCAATTATAATGTGCTCTTGCAATTTTTTGCTCCTTGGATTTGACAACACTGTATATTTAAATCTACCAGTAGGATAGTGATTGAGAATTGTATCGAAATCCCAAACCTGTATTTGTAATCTCTTCTTCGTCTACATCCTTGTAGAATTTGGACTGATTGCGTACCTTTTGATTCCTTTATACTTCTTTACTGTGCCTTTCTCTTATAATGCGAAGAATCCTAGTGGACCGGGGCTTTCCAAAAATCCGTCCATAGTGGTTAAACGGAAAATTCCATTTCATAGAAATATTTTTGGAACCAAATAACCGCCCATCCGAATAAACTCCCGTGGGCATACTTTCGGAAAATCCCGTTAATTTGTAGTAGACAAAGAATTCACGCATTCTCCATTATCTAGTATATCAGAAAGTTGGTAAAGATTTTAAAGCATTACATGAATGAGTTGAAACTCTCTCCTCCCTCCCGCAAGGCTACTCATTTTGTCAGTAAAGGTTCTTTTGCGCTGAATGTTGTTTATGCTATCAACGGGAGCTATTAAACAAAGACTTTTTCAACAAGATTGCTTATTTACCTTTCAATGTTCGATCAACTCTCGTGTTAGTCCTGTTTTTATTTATTTTTTTTTCATAAAACCACACTGCCTTAGTTTGTTGTTTTCTTTCAGATGGGTGCCAGTACCGGTTACTGAGTGAAGAGGCATTCTGCGTGAATCCAGGTCTTTCAGAATTCGCCCGATTCCCCCTAGAATCTATAGGATACCTACGGCCCCTTCTTGAACAAGTTAATATGCGTGTACCCTTGCATAAGCGCTCTCAAACGCCTCTCTTTCTCCGCGCCACTGCTGGTCTTCGGTTACTACCGGAGTTTGCTGCTGATGCCTTACTTGAATCGGTAAGTTTTATTTGTTTATTTTTGCATTAAATTGTATTACTCCAATTACGTATACACACAATAATAACAGGGGGGAGGGGGTGGGGGCAGTAGGATAGCGCACATTATGAACCAATTTGACTCAATATCTTGATAAGCAATTGGACCGTAGTAAATGAGCAATCACAGCATTGACAAGTGCAGGACAACTCTCTATTAACATGACTTTATTCTAGGTGTATAGTCTATTCAACTCCTCAGGCTTTTATTTAGCCACTGAAGGAGCGGTGGGTATTATGGATGGTATAGATGAAGGTTTCTTCGCTTGGATATCCCTCCTTTTCCTTCGACAGGAGTCCTGCATTGAATCCTGTAATTCTTCCCAATCTACACTGCCAGCAGCAACAACAACAACAGCAGAATCTAATTCTTATCTCCATCAACAAGCAATCTTCGACTTGGGTGGTGCATCATTCCAGGTTACTTTTGGGACCAGTTCAACTATCGATGAAGGGCATAATGAGGATGTCCATGTGATGCCTAGTGCTTACATTGGTACCCAGTTTGCTCCACCTAGTGGAAAGGTTTGCGATTCGGTTTCCAATTAACCTTGCTGTGGTCGTGATTGTGTCACTTTAATTCGTTCTTTGTAGTTCTTTGCCCATAGTTACCTCGGTTTGGGGCTTATTTCCGCAATGCATTCCATGTTTATGCGATCTTCAAATTTTTCGGACCTGAAAAAAGCACACCATTTACTCTCTCCGTGTTTCCCTATCGATGCCACTGTAAGTTATTTTGTTCGCACTGCCTAAGTGTTCTATTTTGTACAATTAAAACTATTTCCCCCACTTTGACCTTTACCACTTCAGTGGGGGGTACCTATCTCTTAATCCTTCATATCTCCCTTTTCTATGTTCTGTGCTCTCGTGATGATTCCTTCTGTCCCCTCTATAACACGGAATTGTGCACATTTTGCACCAATTCCATCCCATCAGATTATCTGGTCTTAGAGGGGGGGGGGGGGGTATTGCATTAATGGCATCTTCGTTATCATTATCTAGTTTGTAGGTCAAATTACTATCACCGCTGTTATATTTTTTGCTACAATGTGCCCAGGGAAGTGATGTCATTTGCTTCATCTTCTTTTGTTTTTTGCTTAAGATGATTTGCTTTCCTTTATATTTTTACCTTCCTTCCTGCTAATTCAATTGAAATTTTTATCAATACATTTTCATTTACCGCCTATTATTTCAGGGTAAATGGTACTATGGAGGCACGAATTGGACAATTACTCATGGTTTCGATGGCCGTGTTTTTCCAGCCGACCAAGCCTTTGATCAGTGCTTTGAAACTGCCATAGGCGTTATCTCTGAACGTGGATTAGGGGGTAGGTTTTTCACTCAAGCTATAGACCACGTCTTAACTACAAAAGTAATCATTCTAATTGCTTTTGCCAAGCAAGTGGGAGTTTGCAGCTTTTCCGGTGAAAAATCCGCTTTCTCCTACTCCCCCATGTAATTGCTATTAGCTTATACAATTAGTCATTCAATCGGCTGACAGGCACATCCAGCAATCTTAATAATGTTTATATATTTAATCAATCGAATTAATTTGACCTCGGTTAACTGGCATTATTTGATGGCTTAGTTAATTATTAATAATTAATACTGCATTTTTTAATTACTCTAAATTAGATTATTAGATGTCGTGTCTTTCATTTATCCTTGTTTTTGTTTTCCTTTTTTCACGGTTCAGTTAACCGAACGCATCATATTGATTACTTGAAGGATATTGAAATCCACGCAATGTCCTACATGTGCTCCATTACAGAGGAAGTTTCTGAAACGTTTTCAAGTAGTATAGGCGATGGACGTGTTCCTGTACAATGGTACTTTGATGCTGCCAAGAAAGGTACCCCCCACGGAACTTATTTGTTTGTATCTTTAGATTGGCCAATTGTGTAATGTATTTTACTTTGTCCGTCTAGCTTGTTCTGAATGGCGGTTAGAGGAACCGTTTCGATGCACAGAACTCACTTACATATACGCTCTCCTTTCGCATGGATTTGATCTTCCTATGGATAAATATCTCAATGTAAGATGTCTAGATAGCTATTTCTATCATAATTATTAGCTGTAAATATTGATCACTAATGTAACCTGAGCTACCTAGCGAGATCATATACTGATTTCCAAAACATGAGTTCTCTTCGTCGTGTATATAAAAACCTTTTTTAATTTATTGGCTATATGATTAACCATTAATCTACACAGCAGCAAATCTGTTGTACTCTCTTACGCAAACGCGAAGGAGTAGTGGAAATAATAACCAATACTTTCTCATTTTCCTCTTTAGTTGAATAGAACAATCAATGGAGTGGAAGTTGGATGGCCAGTTGGATTCCTAGTAGATATTCTTCTTCGATGTTCTTATTAAATAAAATTATGCTTTGACTTCCCTAACGCACCTACCGGATGTACATGTATTCATTAAAGTATCTATTCTTTTTTATGATAGATGTTTATGTTAAATACAAAATTAACTTTGGATCAAATTTACGGCCTTCTAATTTAAGGTTATTTTACAGAAACTCATGAAATGTGTTCAAGGTTTTCTAAGTCCTGAATTCCCTGGAAGGTAATTCCATACCTTGTTTCCACCCTCTGTTCCTTTCTAAACACATGACCTTTGCAGACTCCCACATTGATCAGTAAGTCGGTGGTGTGTCCAATTCTATAAGAAAATCCCGAGTTACAAGCGCGAATGAGGCTGATAGTCCAGAGCAAAAATACGGCCTGTTAGTCACCTGCTTATGGCTACGTCACCTAAACCCCGCCAATATAGAGGAAGAGAAACGATGCCTTACGAAACCTGGACTTGGCATTCATCAATGAGCCGCGTTATCAGATTTAAATCTGGCTCGAAAGATCAGCACATTATCGCGAAACTATCAGTAGAGAATATTCACATTATTAAGAAATGCATGTATTATGGTATTTGTACAACACACGAAAACCGCGTTCAATTAAGCAGTCCTTTTGATGAGATGAACTCCAGAGTCAGTATCAACCGGTCCACACATCTCACCAACTTTAAGATTAAAGGAAGCATCTTCGAAGGGCTTTTGCATTTGCCCTCGTGTGAAGAAACCAAGATCACCGCCCTTTTGAGCTGAGCTACAGTCACTGTATACTGAAGCCAAATCCTCGAATGTCTTTCTTCCTGATTCAATGTCTTTCTTAAAACCTATTCAGGGCATGAATGGAACTTAGATTGACAAGAAAATTGTTGCTAAGATAATAATAGAACAAACCTTCAAGTATCTGGAGTGCTTCTTCCTTGCTGCGCGTAATATTTGCCTCACGCCAAGAGGATGGACGTCGAGAACCGGCATGTTTGACCAAGAGATGACTGCAACGAACCCTCTCCCCGGAAACTGGCTTGTCCCACTGTGACTCTCCGGTAGCCATGTTAACGTAATACTGGCGTCCTGTTCAGGTAGAAATTTAATGTGACAATGTCGAAAAATCGAAATAAGTACTATTTGTCATTATAATACCTGTTGAGGATGAAGTTTTAGTCGTCCAACCTTCGGGCAAATCAGACATCATCAGTGGGCTATGGTAGAGTAATCTCAGAAGCCCAGATAAGGTTAGCCAATCATTGCTAAAGTAATTGAGATTTGTAATTCAGACAATAAAGAAAATGCTCCACTATCACTAGTCTTTGAAAATTATTCTATTATTTAAATTATTGATAAAAATTATTTCGTTTAATAAACAGCGAACTCCTCCATACATTTTTAAACTTTAGCAAAGCAGACTTAATATAGTTAGATTGTAGTTTGTCTAATTATTATAATTATTTTTATTTCAAATGGCAGGCTTTGTGATATTTATCATTATCCCTTAAACTTTGACTCCAGCTTCCCCCAAGGGTGGGGGGGTACATTTTTAGCAGTTAATTAATATTGTCTAAATGTGTGTTACGGTAAATAATTACAAGTATTTTTAGATGCCAAGAACATTAAATCTATTTTCATCATCAAATCAACCATTTCTCTTGAATTTAAATGCATAATGCCTAAATTTGTTATTCTATTTCTTAATTATGATATTGGTTGAATTAGAACTTCCTTCTCGTAGTGCATAAATTAGTGAGTCGAAAAAAAACCATGTGAAAAGAATTATGAATATTTCCCATATCTTACATTCTTGCGGATATTGCAAAAATGGTCAAGTATGGCACTGTTCGCGATGATAGCAAAACTAGGTCAACTGTATTTGAGAAACTGAACGTCGGGCTGCCACAAGGATACTCATTAAATATTTATTTATTTCAAATGGCAGGCTATCATTAGCCCCTTACTTGACTTCGGGCTTCACAGAGGGAAGATTCATCAAAGTAGCAGAAAGTCGAGGGGTGGGGAACAGAAGAGCGATTCACAGATGTAAAAGAGGCAGACAGACACAAAGGCAGAGAAAAAGATAAGATGAGTACTGTGGAAGCGGTCGAATATGACAAGCAGTCGCGCCATGGTATTTTTTTGAAACCAGAAGTCAACTCCCGGTTAATAGACTTTTTGCCGTATGAGTTACGTTGCCCAGGGTGCACCACGTGGAGGTAAGTCTATTGCTCACCCCTACTCATTAAATATAAGTAATACTTGACTGCCTTGCAGTGACTATTGATTTCCGTTTGGCTGATGTTTCCTTTAAAGATGAATTTGGTAACCCTAAGTGGGTCGTGTATTACTTGGTTTTGCAGTGGTATCCAGTAGATAAATTCGTCCAGTGCTTCTATGCATCACACGCAAAAAATTTCCATAAGTTATAGTTTTCGATTTTCATTTCGAATGGACGCGTCTTCCTGTCAAATAATATAAGATATGAACACAACTTTTTCTCTCGTGACTAACAGTTATATAAAGTTGGCATGATAATTTAGAACTTCTGAAATTTAAATCTGCACCGTGCCTCAGTAACGTTTTGACCATCTTAGTGACATTACGTAGGGTAGAGATATGTAGAAATTGGTTGGGCCCATCTATTCTTTTCGAAGTAACATCGTATTAGCTTAACACAAAAAAAACTGAAAGGACTTTTGCACAATTAGTTAGCACTTAATTAAAATTTATATGTCATCATAAATAGGCTGCATGCGGCTTGAGATAACCTGAATTTAGTTCGTTGTTATGGCATCATTGTTCCATTGTAGAATAGATACTCAACGATATGACAATGGTCATTAAATGAAGAGATTATGCAAGTTGAATTGAATTATTTTTTTCCTCATCTTTGCTAAACTTCTTCCCAGCATGGTGGGTTTGTACATCTGGGTAGCATCTCCACCATCTTCAAATACTTATCCATTGCTCTGTGCCCGTGAATGCTAACTTGTTGCGAAGTAACAGACATAAATTATTTACGCAATAACGACCAAGAATTATGGTTTAAAATGTTCACGTTCACAGTGTCTGCCGAGAATTTTGCAACTGACAGTTATTCACCTTCATAAATCTAATAAATTAAAATTAGCCTGCTGATTTGGATATTTTATCTATTTAAGTTTTTTTGCATTGTCTGAATGCACGTCAAGTGCTTACAGCTCTCCCAGCTCAATAAACGCCGTTTATGCTATCGGTGTAAATTGCAAAAGTTACCTAGACGTCTGTGACGTTTAAATGCGACTTTTAGATAATATGTGCATTATCTTGATAGAATTAGGTTCGCAATCTTAACATTCTGGAGGGTGTGGTTGGGCGTGCAAAGGACTTCTCAGACAGTCAAGTTATATTATCTCTGATAATATTTGCTGTCATGATAATTTCAATAAACGCTATGTTCACTACACATCTGCTTCTTCTATCCGAAGACAGGGATATTTTGTCATAGAGATTGTTGAGGATAAGTCAAGGATTATTTGTGTAGCAAACCGCTACAATGGCGGAAAATGAAGAAGTAATTACAACTCATTAGCAATATCACCATTATTATTTATTCATTGTACTCCTAGGGGTGTGCGATAGACTTACCCCCACGTGGTGCACCCTGGGCAACGAATACTCATATGGCAAAAAAGTCCATTAACCGTCAGTTGACTTCTGACTTCAAACTGCCATGACCCCATTGTATGTCATATACGACTACTTTCACAATACTCACCTCACCTTTTGTCTACCCTTTATACCTTCTTCTTCGAAACACTCTTCTGTTCCCCTCCCCCCTCCCTCGACTTTTTTTCACTTTTATGTTCCTTCCCCTCTGTGAAGCCTGAAGTCAACTAAAGGACTAATGATAACCATCAAAACGCCTGCCAATTGATATAAATAAATTTATTCATTGATTGCATCATTAGAAAAATGGA